>JAWPHD010012267.1:0-77093 GCA_037043455.1 Cyrtodaria siliqua
TGCAAGGCTGTGGTTCAAATCCCGTTCCGGGCAACTATTTTTTTATCACATATAGTCTGGAGCCGTATATTTATCGATGTTACCTGTACGGAGGCTAAATAAAAATGTGAAATTTTACGTATCGATTTCTCCTTATATACCGACTTTTGGGGTGTTCGTCGATTTGAAACTACTTCACACGTGACTCATTCATATTCATGAGTTATTACCAGTTAAAATAGGGACTGTACAGCTTTAAGGTAGATATATATGTATTATAGGCGTTCTGTTGTAATTTTCGTCTCACTCTGTTTCGCCTCAAATTACAACAGAAAACGCCTAAAATACATATAGATAATAAATCACCATAATATACTTGATTTATTAAAACTTTTTTAAAATAGGGGTAGTGAAGATTGCAAGTTTATTTTTTTTTATAAGTTATCAAAATTACATTCAAATTAACAATTATCCGACCTTGAATACAAAGGTGGTGGATCATACTCAAACACACTACTAAAACAATAAATCACACACTTTTTAGACTTTTTTGTAAGGTTGTCATTGCTTCCTTTCTTCCCTGCTCTACTAGTTCCTTTTTTTGAACTTCACTTATTTCAGCCTTTTTTTGTTTGGTGTCCTGTTTTAAACTGTAATATTTATCCAACTCATCTAAAATCATCTTAAACTCTTGATCAGATATTTGTGCATCACTCAACGCTTTTGATATTAACTGCTTTATACTATTCAACTTAGCCTCTGCCAAAGTTTTTATTTCATGATGTTTTTGAGCTTTTGCATTAAGCTTGCGTCTGATAAAATTAATACAAACATCTGTAGCACCGCATACTATTACACCCATTTAAACTTTTCTGCCAACTCTTGGAAGTTATAGAGTCCACCTGGTATATGTTGCGTTTTATCTGGGTTTTTTGTTTTTATGACTTCATGATTAATATTAAACCAACCGATAGTGTATGTAAAACTTTTTAATCCAACGCGCTTAGTTCCATCTCTTTTATCGATATACTGTTGTAAATTAATAGAGTTGTCTATGTTTGAAATTGTATGAAACATTTTTTTTAAATATATATATATAAAAACACAAATAAAAATGATTTCTAAAGAATTCAAATATAACCCGGATGCTCACTATTCAAATACTTTTAGCAAGAAAGTGATAGATCAAAACATAGTTATTACATCAGACGGTAAAGACTTTAAAGCATCATTTCCAAATGTCTTTGAAAAATACAAACTTCCATACGTCAAATCAGATGCTATAGTTCAAAGCTGGGGAACAGATTGGATGTTATTTTGGCAGAATCAGTTGAATTTTGCTATTTGGTGTGCGACAACTGGATGTGGCATTGATTTCAACAACCATCTAAAAGCTGATGCACTGGTTGGTTCATAATTTCGATTTCATGTCTATTACCAAGTCAGAAGAATATTATTTGAGATGAGTGTAGCAATGCCGCAAGACTCAAATTGGAATGCGTTTAATAACACATATAACCGAAACGCATACGAAAGAATATGTAAGGAGTTTAACGTTGACTTAAATTTAGACTGGAGACAGAAACAAAGCTATAATGATGGTCTAGGAATAATTTATAATTACTGGACACATATTGGTTATCATCCTTTGATAAATACTGTATACGACAACAAAACGATGAGTTTTACAGTCTATGAGAGTGATAAAACATACCACATTGATTACATTGCACAAGGACCTGAGGCTGACAATAGCTGGTCTACTTTTATTCTAGATTGTTCATCTGGATTTACAAGGGCAGGGGTAGAAAGAATCAATGACAGTATAAGAACATACTGCTGGGCAATTCTTGGCTCACAATCACAAACAAGAACAGATATACTTGGAACTGGAACAGCATTTGATGCACAGAAACAATTTTTAGCAAATGTAGAGGACGCAATAAATAGCCCCATCGACTTGCCAAGTCAAATTTCAAGATATGAAAACACCTTAAAATATGCAAGAAGTAAATTTTGTTTATGGAAGTGGATTGTACATGTCTCCGAGCGACATGGAATTAAGAATCGGAATAATACAAGACTACAATAATGAAATTGTAATAGAATTGAATGTTGTTTAACGGCTCATCAACACAGTACAGGTTATTTAGAGCCGCCCCAGAGAGAGGGGAAGGATACATAGGAATCCGGGAACCTGCCCTACTCTTATTATCGAATAGATTCCTATGGTTCTTTAACGTGCTCGGAGGATAGACCGATACACGGGACCGCCCGGTTTACGTCCCCATCCGACGGACGAAAATTGTAATAGCAACCGATGCACAAGCATTAGGATTGAATAATGATGTAAATGTAAAACCAGTGCCACCAAAAATTATTCAACCTTTTCAAGGCACCACAACAAAGAAATTTTTACCGGAACATTCTGATAAATCAATACATAAAACTGTGGAAAATAACCCACCAGAAATACAAAAAATAGCGATTGAACACGAAGATAACAAAACAACTATAATTGTTGGTACTATAGTAATAGGTCTTGCTGCATTACTTATTTACGAGATTTACTAAACCACTCTTTGGCTGCCACATACAACAACCCGGAAACAAACACAAGCAAAGCCCATAGATTGTTACCAAGCCAATTAATAACTTTACCTGTTGCAGATAAAAGCCATGATACTATTGCACCAATAACTCCTGGAAGTGCTGCAGCAGCTTTACCAGCTAGGTTGGCAAGAAGTTTACCAAGATTAAATAGTTGTTTTTTTATCCAATCTTTTACACTTGATGGATCAGGCTTTGGAGTTGGAACAGGTGCAGTCCCTCCTCCTGTTGTAGGAATAATGGCATCAACTAATACCCCAATAATCATACCAAAGGCAGTCAAAATACTAACAATAGTAATACCTTGCTCCCTAAACAAGGTTTTGATTCTCTCACCCAATGTTGTGTCTTCTTTTAACACCTTATTTATAGTTTCTTTTATCCTGTTTATTTGACTGCGTAATGCTTCTTTGTTTTCACTCGCCGCTTCAAGTCGTGCACTTTTTTCATCTTCTAAGTTTTTTATTCTGTCACGTATGCGCTCTTGTTGAAACTCTTCCTCCTGCCCGGGGGTGCTAACCTGTTCTAATTTTTGTTTTTCTTTTGTTATATCTTTACCAAGCTCAGTGAGCTTTGAGAGATTATTAATAAGTTCTCCACGGGAGCTTTGCAATACCTTGTCTAAACCTTGTAACTCTCGCATTGTTAGACCTTCTGTTTGTGTTTGAACAGCAGTTTTAGGATGAGTTTCATCTATTATATCACTCACATTACTCTCAATTATATTAACAGCATCTACTGTATTTTGTACATCTTCAGTTGTTGAAAAAGTTTGCATTGGTATATTTTCTCCTTCTTTTGTGAGGGTATTTTTTGTTTTTGCCAAGGATGCTAATTCTGCCCTACCCTGAGCCTTTCTTTCACGTGGGGCTAAATAATCATATATTTTTAAATTATTTTTTATGAAGTCAATGCCATGTTTTCTAAGTAGAGTGTCCAGCGCATAAAACTTGATTGGTTCGTTTGGATTATGTCCCTTATAATAGGTAAGTGGAACATCATCTGTTCCCAACTGAACTGCATATAACATTGTTCTACCGTTTTCGTCCTCAGCCGCTCTGAAATCATTTTTATAATCAATTCCGCTGATCTCAGCATTAACTTCAGTAAAAAATTGATCTGCTAACAACTTTTTTTGTTTTAGTTGTTCTTCTGTTTTATTTTCCCCTTGAAGCTGATCAATATGGTTATTTTCATTTACAATTTGTCTCTGAAATTCTGAGCCATGTTGTATAAATTCTGGTTCGTCATCATAATATTCCTCATATTCATCTGGATCGTACACAGGATTGTCAAATCCTCCTTCAGCCATTGTTTATTTTATTTAATTTAAAAAAAATATATTTAAAAAATAAAAACAATGTCGGCTTACGGAAACAAACTCAACCCTCATAGAAAACTAAGAGAACCTCATGGTGCTAAGGGCATCCGCACAAGTGTAGTAATAACTAATAATCCATCAACAATAGACCAAAACCAGCAACTGCTTGTGAGATTTCCCAATCTAAGTACTAATGATGTGATAGTTCCTCGTACTGCTCGTCTTGCCTTTGAAATAGAACTTAAAAGCAGAACAGACGCCAACGCTACTCTATTTCAAAATCTGGGTAGAACAATTGTGAAAAAAAATGACAATAAGAATAAGTGGCAATGAAGTCATGTCAATAGATGACAGTGATATATATCATTGTTATGTAGATTTATGGAAAAGCCCTACTGAACGAGTAAACATAGCTTACCAAGGTATTGGTAAAGCAAACATGTTAAAACATAGAGCTGGCGCGGGAGATGCTTCCTCAGACACCAAAGATGAAGCTATAGCAGCAGCTTATGGAAATAGATTTTGTATTCTTTGAAATGTTAGAAAGTCAAATGCCATTTTATCAAGCGGGGCTTGGTGATATGTTAGAATATGAATTAACATTTAACGATTATAACAAAGTTATCAAAAGCAGTGATGCTGATGCATCTTATGTAATAAAAAATATCTGCTTGGAATTTGATACGGTTAGTGATGTTGAATTAGCCAGACAAATAAGACAGCAAATCAATGGTAAGATAGTATTTATGTATGATCGTATCTTGCGACATAGAAAAATAATAGCAAACAAATCTGAAACCCTTTGGAACATCAACATTAATACACCAGCACAGAGCATGAAATGGTATTTTAATGCTGTTTGAAGACCCAGAAAGAACAAGCGCAGAAACCTATTACAACCCAAAGATTGAAAAGGTTGAAATGACAATAGAGGGAGTACCAAATCAGTTGTATAGTCAGGGTATGAAGGCATATCAACATTGGGATGAAATCAACAAATATTTTGCCTTGACATCAAAAAGAAACAAAGAGACAGAAATAGTAGCGAGGGAATTAAACTTTACCAATGTTTCTCTTGAGACCTATCTAACAAAATCATATGCTTTGTGGCTTGACCTTAGAACATGTGATGCCAATTTATTATACGGCAGTGGAAGAAGAATAGAAAACGGCAGTGAAGGCATAACGATATTAATAAATAAAAAAGCAGATGCAGATCAACCTTTAAATATTTATCTATATATAATACAAGATGCGCAAATCAATTTCGAAGATGGAAGATTCAAAGAAGTACGATACTAGTTTACAACAAAAATATCCTAAATATCCAAACAGTGCCATTATCTGTGGTCAGACAGGCTGTGGTAAAACAGAGTTTGTTCTTGACATACTTGAACAAGAGTATGTTGGAGTTTTTGAACATATAATTATATTGTGTCCAACTATAGAGTGGAACGAGGCTTATAAAAATAGATCCTGGGTAGGTGATGTAAGACATCCAAAAGATAAAAAAAATAAAAATTGTCAATCCCGTTAGCAAAGGTAAAGAAATGCTACAAGAACTGTTGCGTTTATTTTTCAAACAATATGCTGGCCAACCCACATTATACATTATTGACGATTGCTCAGCCACAAAAGAATTAACAAAGAAAAAAGATATGTTATCAGAGTTGGCATTCTCTGGCCGCCACGCCAAACAATCAGTATGGGTTATTTCACAGAGATATAATTCTGTATTGAAAGATTTGAGAGAGCAAGCAAAATTGTTGTGTATGTTTTACACTAAAGACAGAGATAGTTATGAAAATTGTTTGAGAGAAAATGATGTTATTCCGACGCTGGAGGAGAGAACCAGAATAAGAAAAGCTTTAGCTAAGACTAAATATTCCAAGTTAATTTTGAGGACTGACCAACCAACTGGTTATTGGGTTGAATAATTTCTACCAGCAATTCTTTTTTTCTAACAGCATTGCTTTGTTGCTAATAGTAATACTAACAGCAAAGTAGCAATGTTAATAGCAATACTGACATGAAAATATAATGAAAATATCAGAAAATATAGTAATGCTTATAGCATTGCTCATAGTAAAGTAGCAATGTTAATAGCAATGCTTGCAGCAAATTAACAATGCTAATAAAAAAAATAGCAATATTAATAACAATGTTATTAACAATACTAACAATTACTACTTGCATGAATATCGCAGCTGTTTGTTTTATGTTTTATGTTTATTTCAAGATAAAAAATAAAATTATTAATATAAAAATGAATGCTGAAAAACTATTACAAGACATATCGGAAGGTTTCACAGAACGTGATGAATCAAAGCAACAAGAAACAAAAAAAGAAAGATTATCAGCCATAGTGGCTGGCGGTGGTAGTCGTCAGTATTTGGGTAAAGACATACAACTCACGAATATAGATGGCATGCCACCAGATGAAATTAACAAACTTTACTGCAGATATGAAGCAAGGCTTGGGGCAAGTATGACCAAGACTTTAGGCAATTCTTTTATTAACTTGTATGTGATGGGAGTATCAAAATATTTTAATGTAACCAATCCACCAAAACTGATAGAAGATTTGGAGGAAGACCCATTTATTAATCATGCTTTGACAAGTGCTTGTTGTGAGTTGTATTACAGGTATGGAATGTGCTTAGCGCCATTTACAGCAATATTGACAACTGTTAGACATAATGATTTTAATAAAAATAAAAATATAGATAATATAAATGGAGAACCAAGAGAGTGAAGTTATACCTGTTGAGGTTGAACAACAAAAAGTAAAAAATCCAAAAAGAATAGAAGCTGGAAAAAAGGAGCAGCGGCAAGAAAGGCAAAGCGTTTGCTTCAAGATGCAAAGCAAGATGGTGCAAAGCAAGATGCTGCAAATCAAATAACAAAAATAACAATAGATGAAGAGGAACCAGAAATCAAAATAAACGAATACAAAAATTATATTCCACCGTGTCTGGTTTTATTAGGCATTGCTGGGTTGGGTTTGTATACTTATAACAAGAAATCTGCTACGCAACCTGTGCAACCTGCTGCTGTTCGTGTTGCACCAAAAGACCCGTTTGATTGTTTTTAATAATTTATTTAAAAAAATAATATAAAAAATAATATAAAAAAAATGGCAGCAAGTATTGACGGAAAACAAATTGTAAATATGATGTATCATGCAGGAGTGAAAACACTTCTAACTGTTGGATATTCTGAGATTGGCAGAAAACTACTAAAAAGACCAGCACCTAAAGTGGATTTTAATATGACAGATTTTGGGATGCTGTCTGTGGATATAATGTTAGTAATGGCTACGAGGGATATGTTGATTAAGCAAGGTATTATTCCTGCGGATATTATGAAATAATTTTAAAAAATATATATAAAAAAATGGCAAGTGCAGTAGCAATGATGATAGGTGGCGCATTAACAAACGCATTGGCGTTTAGCGGTTCAAATTATTTCTTTTCAAAAATGGGAAGTCATTCAGATGAGGAAAGACAAAGGCATGACAAAGCAGTGGAACAATTAAACGCAGCACAAGCGGAGTGGAATAAAAAAAGAACAGAGAGATTAGATTTTATTAATAAGCAACTGCAAAAAGAGCATCATGCAGAGCAGACTTTTGATGATGTGGACCAAGCTATGAAACAGTATTATTACATAACTGGCAAACATTTGCTTTTGGAACCGGAGCCCAAGTTGAGTGATTTGTATACACCATCTCCGGATCAACAGAATAGAGAAATTACGTTTATTGTGGTGGGCATGGCTGCAACTGGATTTGTGGCGTATAAATTGAGTTCATAAAAAAAAAATAGTTTAAAACTATAATTACTTTAGATTTGGAATGACTAAGTATGTTTACTTTGAAAAGACTAAGTCATATGCATGATACCTATTTTTTTTTATTTTTTTTTTACATGGTTTCAATCCAAGTGGTCGCATATAATATGGTGGTTTAGCACTCTTCTCTAATTTATCTTTGAAATGACCAGGCGCCCATACTTCACCGTTATCTAATAATGTCAATACCATGGATGGACCATATTCAGTATCTACTATTTTCGTATCTGTAATAGTGTATATTTTATTTACTTCCAAGTCTGTCCATTTCTTTGTGCTATTTTGATATTGCTCTTCGAGCAGTTCATCAAATCGTGCAGTTGTGATTTCCATTTTTTCTTTATAGTTATATAAAGTTTAATCTTTAGTAGAAAAAAATGGAAAAGATTTATTACAGCCCAAAAGGATTTTGGAAAGGTTACTCAGCAGTTAGAAAATTGGCAAAAGAGGCTGGTGTTAGTGAAAAAAAGGCATTAGAATTTTTAAAAAAACAAGCTGTGTGGCAGATTTATTTACTCGCACCAAAGAAAATAATTAGACCTAGGTTTGATGTTTCTGCTAAGAATGGAGTGCATCAAGCTGATTTGTTATTTCTGCCGCATGATACTTTTGACTTTGGTCGTGGCCGCAAGACATATAAATATGTGTTGACTGTGGTTGATATGGCAAGTAGATACAAAGAAGCAGAGCCACTGACTTCCAAGGATAGTAAAGAAGTTGCTAAAGCATTTGAAAAAATATACAGTCGGCATTTGAAATATCCAAAGTAATTACAAGTAGATCCAGGCAGAGAATTTATGGGTGCAGTATCGCAGTTGATGGCAAAACACAAAGTAAATATCAGACGAGGCAGAACAGAAATACACAGAGACCAAGCTTTAGTGGAAAGATTTAACAGAACATAAGCTGAAAGATTGTTTGGTTATCAGTATGCTAAGGAAATAGATTCGCAAAAACGCAACAGAGAGTGGGTAAAGAGTTTACCAGAAGTTGTTAAAGCAATAAATGTAGAGACAAAAAAGCCTCCTGCTGTTGAAACAAAAATATTAAAAGATGATCCTATCTGTATGAATGCAAGTGTGAGATATTTATATCAACCCGGGGAACAAGAAGGTGGAAGGCGCAGAGCAACTGATCCAATGTGGAGTGTAGACATTCACAAAATTAAAAGTTATATGGTGACGCAAGGTATAAGAGTATATTATTTAAAATCACCAGCGCCACAGAGAGGATTTGTCAAAGAAGAATTACTTATTGTTCCTGCTGATACCCAAATTCATAAGTTTTTATAGAAACCGTGTGCATCAGTTGTAATTCTATCTTCTCGTATATATCTTTTTGAGTAAAATGGTGATAATGTAACTTTGTTTACTGTTGTGCCAAATATCTGATGCTTTATTGATCGTATCATATTCATTTTATGGGTGTATTTTTTCTTGCCAAACAATGCATCCTTGTAGTTTTCAAAGTTTATGTGTTTTTTGACTACATATTCTTTTACACCCTTTGCTTTCTAAATAATCTTCTCATCCGCTCTCAAAATAGAATATAGTTTGGGTCTTAATCCAACATACTCATCTATAGCAACACCAGCACATTCGTCTTTCATTTTACCTACTTTTTTGTTTGTATTATCATACATTGGGTGTTTTTCAGGATAATTACTTAGATCATACTCATCTTTCATTTCAGCCATGTCTTTGTATGCATCATCTGTTTTGATGTCTACCAGTAGGCTGTCAGTGTCTGTGTATAATAAAGTACAGTCATCTCCGTACCTTTTCTTTAGGGTATTATAGTACCAATCATACATATGGTACTTTGATAAATCCAATACTGACATCCCAACATAGATTGGTTTGTTTAATGTTAATTTTGTTTTGTTCACATGTATTGCTGACAATTTATCTGAAAATTTTATACGCCTGTTAAAGTTGGGTTTGGCTATTATTTTTCTTATCTTTTCATTTTCAGAGCCGTCAGTTCTGACTAGTTTTATATCTGTCCGCTTGCGTAGATTTTCCATTGTTTTGCCAAACACAGAGTTGTTCATAAGTTTGTAAAAATCTGTTTCAAATTTTGATTTAGCCTTTCCTCTAAGTTTTGTGTTTAGGTTTATGTATGATTCCATCCATGGTTTTTCATTAAATTCTAATACTCTGAGTACTTTCTTTAGTTTCATGCCTAAAGATAAATACAGTTCCAGTTTTTTGTAATGTATCACATATTTTTCTTTGTCCCTAAGATTGGGGACTAGTTGTTCTGTATTTATCATGCTATAATTTTCTAACAGATCTTTTTGGTATTCAGACAACCATTCTTTTTCCACTGCTAATCTTTCCGGTGCAAGCGGATAGTCATTATGAGATTCATGGAGTTCTTTAGGATATTCCAAATCAACTTCTAGAAAATATCCTTTTCCTTCTTTTCTTTCTTTTGGCTCTGGCAACGTTTCCACCCACTTAAAGCCAGAATATGGAAGTGGCTGACTCATTGCCCACCCATAAAGATTATTTGCATCATAATACATTAAAAAGTTGTTTTCCTCGCTAGGGTCATAATCAGCTACATGTGAATTGTTTGCTTTGGCATATCGTTTTGATACCATACTAATTCCACCACGCATACCTTTTTCTATAAATAAGTGCATGTTAATGTCTGTTAAAAGTTCTAATTCTATTTTTGAATGTTTAAGTAAAGCATCCCAAGATAATCAAGGTGCTGTATAGTAATGTAAAGCATCAAGTTTATATGCATTCATACATGTTTTTCTAAAAGTTTGAAACACATCTGCTAACAAAGTTACATCAGTTTTTAGATATAAATCATGATAGTCTCCAAGAGTTTTACAGTTAAACTCTTCCCATATTTTTTGAGCGTATTCGTAATCTTCGGGACTTATACTTTCATCTGAAAGTCTACTGTAAAACTATTCTATAGGCGGTAATTGCGTTTCCTTGAATTTTTCAATACTGTCCATATATTCGTATGGATAAACACCTTTTCGTAAAAGTTCAGGTTTTAGATATAAATTATGATAGTCTTCAAGAGTTTTACAGTTAAACTCTTTCCATAGTTTTTGAGCATATTCATAATCTTCATAATCTTTGTCTTTGAGCTTTTTACTTGAACTGTAAAACTTTTCTATAGGTGGTAATTTCGTTTCCTTAAATCTTTCCACACTGTCCATATATTCATGCGGGTAAATACCTTTCCGCATAGGTAAATTTGTTTGTCTAAACTGATTTTTGGTAATTTCAAAATCAGATGTGCCTGTTGCATCAACCAATTTTTCCAGAGACGAAGTCATAAACTGAAAGCTATCCAAGAATCTAAGTTGTCCAGCACTAAATGAAATATACTTTTCAGCGTTGTTTGGAATGCATGTAATATTACCTGTCATTTTATGTATTTTTTGCATGATGAGATGACTATCATATCCTTTGAGGTTGTGAAATACAACAGGGATGATTGTTTTATTTGGTTTTATTTTCAGTTTCAGGTTACAGTTTTTATGTGCTGCACCTCTGTATTCTCCTGTAAAATGACAGTGGTCTCTTACTTTACCGTTTTTGCCACATTTCCTACCTATTTCATTCTCGCATATCCAGCAGTGTGTTGCTTTTTCATGATCTTCCTCATTTTGTTGTGTCATGATTAATGGTTTTGGGTGAGCAAATATTTTATTAATGTTGCTTTTCTCACATTCTAAGTGATTTAAAAACTTTTCAACAACATCTTCACCTCTGTAAATAACAGGTTCTTCAGCTTTGCCATCATATCTGACAACCTGGTATCCAAAACCACAAGCTTCGTGTACATTTGTGATTTCAGATTTCTTTCCAAATTTGATTGATTGCGGTTTGATTATACTTTCAAAATCAGCATATATTGCATAAGGCACAGGCATCTGATTTTGATGATTTTTAAATTTTACAGTATTTTTACCTTCTTTTGGCATTTCTATTCTGCAAGAATTTTTATTGATACCCTCACAGTCTTCTCTGTGTTTGGTAAGTAGATCTTCTCTTGAAAAGCCGTAAAGACAACGATCGCAGAAATAAGTTTTACCGTGATATTTGTTTTGATCATAAAGTAATCTATTTAAATTTTTAATCCAGCAATAGTGATATTTTGTTGTTATTGTTGTTGGTTCGTTGGAATAATCATCAGGGTTATAATTGTCATCTATAATTCCTTCTTCATTATTTGGATCATCTTCATCTTCATTTTCTAAATCAACCTCAACGTCTTCAGAAATTAAAAACAAGTTAATTCTTTTTATTTCTTGCGGTTGCTCTGATATTCTATGTGGAAATATAGATACCCTTTTTCCTGTCCGTAAACATTAATAGCAAGGTTGTTTTGTTTTTCTACTTTGAAAATTTGTGAAATTGGAGTGGGAAAGTCAATACCATCCATATTCAACTTACCCATGTGTTTGTTATAACTAGATATCCTTGTTGGATTATTTTTATTAGGCCACAAAGCAGAAACCAATGCCACTTCCAAGCATTTATTATCTTCATTATTAACATTAATTATTGCTTTTTTATCAGATACTGCTTTAGACAAAGGAATATATGAAGAACCTTTTAATGGTTCATACTTTGCAAAATTTAAGTAAAACGTAACACAGTGATCAATCTCCAATCCAGATGCTGTGTTTGTAAATCTTTCAAGGCTCTCTTGTATATAAGCAGATGATTTATCGTACAACTCATTTATTTTTTCAGAGGTTAAAATTGCATTTTGTTCGCTGTG
Source organism: Cyrtodaria siliqua (assembly GCA_037043455.1). NCBI lineage: Eukaryota > Metazoa > Mollusca > Bivalvia > Adapedonta > Hiatellidae > Cyrtodaria > Cyrtodaria siliqua. Next base: position 12,527 of record JAWPHD010012267.1, read on the forward strand.
TAATACTGCTGTGGTGTATTTTTTGGTATCACCATCATCTTTGAATAAATTTACAGTGAGACCTAATTGAAACTTTAATCCATTCATCTTTGTCAGCTCTTTGCTTATTTGTTTTGTGATAATGGATTTCTTATCACGGAATAGTTTTTGAGGGTCTTTGTATTTCTCGGCAGATATCTCGTATGCTTTGAAATAGTTTTAATTCTTCTTTAGATTTTCTATCATTAAGCTCTTTCAATTCATTTATAACATTGTCTCGTGATTTAGCATATTTCTGATTTTGCTCATCTTGTAATTTATCATATTTCTGCTTTTCTCGTTTACGTTGTTTCTTAGCACGTCGTCTCTTGAGTAAATTTTCTAATGTTTGAGATTTAACCTCTTTTGAAGTTTCTTTTGGAACTTCTTTAAGAGGTTTTAATGCATTTATACCGTTAGATAGTGTTTGCTTATCTATTACACCTGTATCAAACAGGCGTATTAAATTTCTTATAGTCTCTTCGTTTTTTTCCATTTCCTTTATTTGTTATATATTTAAAAAAAAATATATTTAATATAAAAATAATTATATAAAAAATAGACAATGGAAATCAATGTTTGTAAATTTCTTAAAATTGGATTACATAATCCATGTGAAAATAAGCCAACAAAAGATTCTAATTATTGCAGTTTGCATAAATATAGATTAAAAAAAAGTCATGCATTACCGTGTCTAATATGTAAAAAAGGCACTTCTGCAAAATATCAAGTGTGTGTTGGTTGCGGTGCAGCTTCAATTAGAAAAATGAACGATTATTGGAGGTTAAAGTCGTATAACGCTGAGTGTCTCAGATTTAGACGTTTTAAGGTTTAAATTATATTTTGATAACTTATAAAAAAAAATAAACTTGCAATCTTCACTACCCCTATTTTAAAAATGTTTTAATAAATCAAGTAAATCACCATTTTATATATATGTATTTTAGGCGTTTTCTGTTGTAATTTGAGGCGAAACAGAGTGAGACGAAAATTACAACAGAACGCCTATAATACATATATATGGTAGAATCATAAATCTTGAGATGACCTTGCTCGGCAAGGTCTGAGAAGAAAAACACATTAACGTCAAGTTCCTTCTTGATTACTGATTGCAAGAAAGTGCGCGCCAGGTACAGGTATGTCAAGGTTGTACTAAGATGTTCAGAAGGCTTCAATATACAACAACAAGGTTTTGTTACAGCAGTTATATTACTTTTTTAATAGTTGTTTGTTGTTTTTTGTTTTGTTTTTTTGTTTTTTCGGTTTTTGTTTGGTTATTCTGTGCATCGTTTATGACTCAAATAATGGGATTTGTCGATTATCGACATAAATCGTTTTATTTAAGTGGTGTTGATAATATTGTGGCCATCCTATTTTTTTCTTAATTTTAGGACTGAGTAATTTGTACGCTTTACCGTATAACCGGTCTTTTCGCAATCTCTAACCAGAGTACACTCGTTTCTAAATGTGAGTGCAAGGAACATTTTGGAACGATAACTCTGCGTGGAGATTGGTCTTTTCGATGGGGTGAGTAAAGCATCCGGTTGTATATAAATACGGGAGACTAAAATCAAAATTATAAGCATGTATCTCGGTCTTTTATAACAAATAATTATGTCAATAGTGACAGAGTATGCCTCAGTTATCATTTAATGTCAATTTGTTAATATGAAAAAGGCACAGCCTAAATGGGGATTTATCCAGTTTGAGTAATAAACTTAAAATTTCAAACTCTATAATTGAGGATACTGCACTAATCCTCCTTTTATATGTAAACAAATATCGAGATTCACAAGTCTAATATAATGGCCCCTATGCAGTTTTTTTTATTATTATTCTATGTTCTATGTAACTGTAACTCGCCAATACGAAAACTTTGAAAAAAGCATTAAACGTGTATTTTAACACACTACGAGATTCACGTGCATGTGTTCAGTACGGACCATTCGTACAAACTCTGTCAATTTCAGATAAGTTCAGAATCAATCGAGATGTTGCGAAGGTGCGTGAAAGTAGGTGCAATGTTCAAGTTCTCAAAGATATCCCAACAAACTGTTGTTTTGTTTTATCAAATCTACACCTATATCAATGATGTGCCCCCGACCCACCCCCACCCCCGATCACCCAACCATCACCACCACACGATATATTTTTTGTTTTGTTTTTACATATCTCTGCGTTTCGGATTATTTGGATATAAAAATTTAAATTTGAACGCAATCATTTACATATAAAACAATTCAGATTAAATTCAGATACACAGATGAAATATCAATAAAAAGAAAACTGAAATGAGGTCACAATAAAAAAGATTGCTAGATTCTCATCCACTCCCTCCCCGAGCTGCCTTTCGACCACACACTTCTTTAAAATGACAGCATTTTTTAATTAAAACTGATACAAAATAAAAAATAAAAGTTCACACCATGCCCAAAATTTATCCCCCCACCACACCACACACGCACATTGTTTTAGACTTTTTTCTCGGTATATACTGGCTATATTTTATTATTGTCTGAAAAATCGAATAGTGGAGCTGCGCTGTTCTCCGACAGCTCTTTTTATTATAAAACTGTGTATTAAATTCTTTTCTTGGTGGTGGGGGAAAAAATAATATATAAGTCACATGTATTGTCAAAATGCTGGAAACTGGAGCCCGATTAAGATTTTTAGTCATTGGTTTATAGTCATCTAAATCAAAGATCCAGAATACTCCTTAAATAATTATGTTATAAGTCCATATTTAATCAGTCCATCAGATAGTTTATATTTACTTATTATTGCAGAGAAGAGAAAAAAACAACTGAAAACAAATTAGGGACTTGAACTCGTATCTTCTGCATAGAAGTCGGGAGCTGTAACCATTAGGCCACGGCATCAAACGCGTGACGTCTAATTAAATAGTATATATTGTAATTTATTGTATACCTATCAATAATATATACATAGTACCTTCATTTTCTTACAATGGACTACAACAACCTGTATCACACTAGAGGTTATCACTATGCTACTAAAAATAGAATTAGTATCACTATCTTACTAAAAATAGAACAGCGGTTTTTCCAATGATTCAAGCAAGTTTTACGCCACTATGCGTGAGAACGTCAAGACGACGTTACGTCATACAAACAAAACAAGTAGGTCTGACCAATGAACACCAACACTTTAAAACTACATACATTTTCCCGCTGCACTTTATCGAGAAATAATTAAGAAATAATAAATATGTACCTGTGTTTTAACGGTGAATAAAATACAGTTAGGAGTTCGGATGCGCAGTAATTAAATCACGAGTGCGTTAGGAGTTCGGATGCGTAGTAATTAAATCACGAGTGCGTTAGCACGAATGATTTAATTACTCGCATCCGAACGACTAACTGTATTTTATTCACCGATAAAATACACGTACGTATTTATTATTTCGATTCTAACACAACAATAACCCCATTGCTTACGCTATTGTTGGGGCACTATATATTATCTCGAAGGTCAAGGTAATCAGGCTGCTATGTTTACGGCTGTTCCATTGGGCACCCCCGTATGTAAAGTTCTGCGTTTCAATACACTAGTAGTCACGTGACAAACAATTACGTCATTGCTTTATACGTCATATAGCTTGCACTGTATGACGTCAAACGTTCTCACCTTGTTCAAGATGCTTATTAATGTTATATGTACTGATGCATATGATGGGTTTATATCGGGGGTGTGCGCTGTATGGGCGCATGGCAGGGGCGGGTCCAGGATTTCAGCTTAGGAGGGGCGTAAGATTTTGGTCAATTTTCGGGTCCGTTTCTATCCTCATAAAACGGTTGCGGTAGTGCATTGATAGGGTAAAAAAGTCCGTTTTCAAATAACAGGATTAAACAATGTGTTAATTAAACCACTCCTTAGCCATTATGCGTCGAGCGAGCGAAGCGAGCGAGAACATTTTTTTATACTGAGGGCGTGCATCGAAATTGTTTGATATTTTATCTACAGTAACATGGAAATACATGTATGAATACAAAAGTAAGTTTTCAAATAAAAGGATTTAACAATTTGAATGTGTTAATTAAACCACTCATAAGCCATTATGCGTCGAGCGAGCGATACAATTGTTTATACTGAGGGTGTGCATCGAAATTGTTTGATATTTTATCTACAGTAACATGGACATACATGTATGATTAAAAAAAGGTCCGTTTTCAAATAAAAGGAATTAAAACTGTGTTAATTAAACCACTCATTAGTCATTATGCGGCGAGCGAGCGAAGCGAGCGAAAAAAAATTTATACTGAGGGCGTGCATCGAAATTGTTTGCTATTTTATCTACAGTAACATGGACATACATGTATGAATAAAAAAAGTCCGTTTTCAAATAAAAGCATTTAACAATGTGTTAATGAAACCACTCATTAGTCATTATGCGTCGAGCGAGCGAAGCGAGTGAAAAAAAAAAAAAATACTGAGGGCGTGCATCGAAATTGTTTGATATTTTATCTAATTACCACTCATTAGCCATTATGCGTCTAAAAAAAAAATTATACTGAGGGCGTGCATCGAAATTGTTTGGTATTTTATCTACCGTAGCATGGACATGCATGTATGAATAAAAAAAAGTCCGTTTTCAAATAAAAGGATTTGAGAATGTGTTAATTAAACCACTCATTAGTCATTATGCGTCGAGCGAGCGAAGCGAGGGGAAAAAAAAAAATTATACTGAGGGCGTGCATCGAAATTGTTTGATATTTTATCTACAGTAACATGGACATACTTCGCATTCCCTCAGAGTCGAAACCGGCAGATACACACAAAATAGAACTGATAGAGCTCAACGATATTGTAATATTTGTAATTCTAATGACATAGAAGACGAATATCATTTTATTTTAATTTGTCCCGTCTATGAGCATATTCGCAAACTTTATATTAAGGCGTATTATTATCGAAACCCTAGTGTTATTAAATTTATTTAAATTGATGCAAAGTAAGAAACATAAAAGTATTTAAAATGTAGCTAAGTTTGTAAAAGAAGCATTTATTGTACGTAACACATTTAATTATACGTAGTTGTGTGCATATATATAAAGTTTATCCTCAGGTATTAGGTATTGTTTCAACAATTAATTCGTTTATATAATTGCATGAGAGAGAGAGAGAAAGAGTGAGGGAGAGTAAGTGCGTGTGTGCGTATGCGTGCGTAAGAGGTGTGTGAGAGTGTGTGTGCGTGTTGGGGTGCATGCGTGTGAGCCTGTCATGTGTTTAATTAAACTTTGTATATTACATTTTGATGACGAGATACTATATGTATAAGTCGAAATAAAATATCTGTTCTGTTCTGTTCTGTTCTGTATGATCGGGAATCTTTAGGGGGGCGCACGCCGGGGGCGCCCCCCTCCCCCTTGGATCCGCTAGTGCATGGCGAGTTTGTTGTAATTAACATTTCATTTAAATTACTGTTGAGTTGCTCGGCAAGGTCTGAGAAGAAAAACACATTAACGTCAAGTTCCTTCTTGATTACTGATTGCAAGAAAGTGCTCTCCAGGTACAGGTATTTCAAGGTTGTACTAAGATGTACAGAAGGCTTCAGGAGCAGACGAAATTATACAATAACTACAGGTTTGTTACAGCAGTTTTATTACTTTTTATAGGTTTTTTTTTTGTTTTTTTTTTGTTTGTTTGTTTTTTCGGTTTTTGTTTGGTTATTCAGTGCAACGTTAATGACTCAAATAATGGGATTTTTGTCTATTAGCGAGCACAGCTAGCGAGAAGTGCCGAAGGCACTTCGAGCGCAAGCGAACTTTACGGTAACGGGAGAAAAAAAAAGAAAAAAAAAAGAGAAAAAAAGAGAAGATAATTGCTAATCTATGTGTCTCGATTTTGATGGTAAATCGTCGTTGTCACGCTTTAAGCATTTCTAACGCAGACACCGGCTCCCACTATAGGAGTTTTAGTTTCGAAATTCTGATTTAATTTCTTTAAAACAGTTTTCTATGCAACGTTTCCGTTATGACTGGTTAGAGTAGAGTTTCAGAAATAAATTTCAAAATGACAACAATTGCAGAGCGCACAATGATTAAACAACACTAGCAGCATATGTGAGTTATTCATTTAGTATGTTTTTTTATTTGTAAACACTCGGTATGAAGGTTAAATTGTCTTGGCCGGAAACTTTCCACATTATGCAAATTAGCGCGTGTTAAAATCAGTGACGTAACAATAGTAAATATTGACATTATTTGCAGACGACTAGTGAGTCGTGACAACTCAGGTAATTTCTGGAAGACTCGGATTGCTTTTACTTTGTACTATCACTTTTGTGAGTTGATGTTGAGCTAGTTTAAATGATTAATTGTGGACAAATCGATTATAATTTCTTTCACTTCGTACGAAGACTTTATGTTGAGCAAGTTTTAACTGCACCTTGAACTTTCCATCACTCATGTAAATTGCAAAATGATGCTACCTACATGCCTACATTCACATGAGTTTTATTTATTGCTAATGAATATTTTTCCAGTCGAGCTAATTGAGATAAGCACCTTAAAAAAGATATATATAAGATAGTGAGTATTCATTAAATTGATTTGATAAAAAGAATCGGACGGAGTTAAGCGCCCGATAACCTTGTATGTTGCGAAACATATACATGTATTTTGGATTGGTAATCCGATGCTCTAGCTACATATTGTGCTAGCTGGATGGTGACAATATAACGAATTTGATGTTTATCTGTCATAATGGGCCCACTTCGGGTCGAAACTATATCGGATACATATTGGATAGATAACTAACCGATGATGGATAGTAAACTAAAAGGATGTCTAACCGATGATGGATAGTAAACTAAAACGATATCTAACCGATATTGGACCGATGTGTAGCCGACAAGATATCGGTCCGACTTGAAGCCGATGGGCACGCCGATCTCAGGCCGATATCGTTTGCGATACTGGTCCTATAAAAAAATATGGGGCCGATGAAGGCTAGATATAGGATTGCTGGCTGGGTCCTCACCCCCTAGATTTGTTCATTTAAAAATACCTCCCCCCACCCCCCACACACTCACACACACACCGACCGACCTACAAAACACACACACACCTGTGTGTACTATGGTATGGTATTCCAGTGTGGCAGCACTATAGACTGTAGATAGATACATTACACTAAACACAATCATAAGTCCAGAATCTATTGTGCCCATACAGGTGGGTGTCCTATCGTTTAAAATATGGCGGATGGTCTGGTTCTCATTTATTTGACTCAGATAGTGATTTTTAAGTCATATCTGTGGTATGATAAAAATGACCTCATTATAGAATGTAAAAACCGGAATTGTTTGTATTTGTTTTATGACATAATTATAGACCAGTGGTACGATTCACCGGAACACAACAGACCAGAACAGAGATGAAACACCAGGATGTACTGGAACTGCTTTTTCAGTGGAAAGCAAAAATGAGATTTACACTACAGAAGGGCTGCACACTGAACATCTTCAAGAAAAGAGTCATCTATCCTTTGCTTATATTTAAATGGTTGTCTGTGACTGATAGTTGCATTATTCTGTCAGGCATTTACAACCAGCATTGGATGGTGACACTAGCATCTTTTAGGAGTGGCCCATTGGGTCAGTCACACACAGATTGGATTTTTTCAAACCCATACCGTGATACACTGAAGTGAATGCAACTTGCCATCTTGTACAGACGGTTCTTATCCAAGGTAAGATCAGGACAGATGGACTGTGGTGTTAAAATTAAAACAATTATCCCTATCTCTTATCTATTTGTGAATCATATTTAGTGTTATCGGCTAAATACACAGGTCACAGTTTGCATATATTTAGTAATAAATAATAACATAGAAAATATCAACATTTCTGGCAAAAAGAAAAAAAAATGTAAAAAAGCAATTGGAACAATGTATGTATATGTATAAAGTTAACAATCTTTCAGTTTAGTTATATCACGACAGTGTATACTTGAAGCAGTGAGGTAAATGCTGAATTTGGCAGTTTAGTTTTTTTCAAGCTAGTCTAAAACTTTTTTATCTAAAATTATACTGAGTTGCAAAAGAAAGTGTATACAGCTCAGTTGTGAAAGAAAGTGTGCAATGAGTTTTTTTTAATGATTTATTCATTCTTCTTATTATTATTGAGGCCCCCAGGAGGATGGAAGGGGTACATCTTCCTTTGTTCCCTGAAAATATGAGTCAGTGTTCCCTTGTTCCCCACAACTATTTTACTTTGTTCCCCAAAATTATTTGTCCAATGTTCCCCTGATCTCTAAAAGTATTTTTAATTTTTAAAAGATTTGCTAATGTTCCCCAAAATTTATTCTGGCCTACAGTACACTGTCATCACAAAAATATTGTTTGAAATGTTAACTTTTTTTGATTTTTTTTTTAATATTAAAACTAGATGTTAGAATTTTATTTCCTGTAAAGTCATGTTCCATTGTTCCCTAACCTAAAAATATGTGTCAATGTTCTCTTTTCCCCTGAAAATAACAGCCATAATAGTTCCCTTGTTCACCAAATATAAATGGCCATTTCCCCCAAAACCCCTGAGAGGACCTCATTATTGTGTTGCTTTCAATTGTATTGTTCTTTCATTGAGTCTTATCTGTTTAAAATTTACTTTCACATTTTCTGTGCTCGCCTCAAGGTTTTACCTTAGTTCATATTATCGACATAAATCGTTTTATTTAAGTGGTGTTGATAATATTGTGGCCATCCTGTTTCTTTTTTGTTAATTTTACGACTGAGTAATTTGTACGCTTTACCGTATAACCGGTCTAGTAAAGCATCTGGTTGTATATAAAAAACGGGAGACTAAAATCAAAAGTATAAGCATGTATCTCGGTCTTTTATAACAAATCATTATGTCAATATTGACAGAGTATGCCTTAGCTATCATTTAATGTAAATGTGTTAGAAACAAAGGTACGATGTTGTAGGATTAATGTAGATGTTCGTTCTATCGGGGCTCTGTATGGCATTTTCGTCCTAGATTCAATGGACAAGTTCAATTAAAATATTGGACGATTGTCGAAGTCACTCGTTTCGATTGCTCAGCTCGTTATGTTATTTATGACATGCCTTCTTTGTGTTTTTTTAAAAATTCGCGTCCAGCGTCAGACGTCAGTCTTCAACGCGGCATGGCGAATTATGGTTGTTGAGCAACAAACAACATGGGCGGATCGGGAGGCGGATCGGGAGGCGGATCTGTCATCAAGAAAACGATTCGTCTTTGTAGCAGGGAGTAGATCTATACTTTAAAATTCATTCATCAATAACCTACTAATGCTTAATAAGTTATATTCATTAGTCGATCAACAATTGTTGACCAAATAATTTAGGTGAAGGTTATTCTTCGAATCAGTTTCTGTCTGAATCATGCGGGCATGCACTGTTCACGAATCCAATCGTAATATCTCGTTGTGTTTACAATATATGACACTTTTCTTCCCTTGTACGGTTGACATTTGCTATCTTATTAAAGATACGAGTACTCGTTTTTGTTTTTAACACTTATATACAATATGGGATGTGCATGTATCGATATTATTTTTAATTCGTGTTTACATTTCTGTATTTGTTTTACTTTTCGACCTAAATTTGATCGTCAAGAACAAAGTACTACAAATTACACCGTGGACTTTAGAAACACCAACAATTATTTATGATCTTTGTAATAGTAACAAATCCAGTTCAGACCCTTCTGTCTTTCAAAGCAATTTAATGAAATTAAATCGAAATACAGTATCATATATACACAGATGGTTCTAAAGATGGAGATAAGGTAGCTGCAGCAGCTGTTGTTCGCAAACACAGGATAAAGAGCCGCCTGCCTGACAAGGCCTCTATCCTTTCAGCTGAACTTAAGGCAACGGAACTATATTCAGGAATCTGATGATGAACATTTTGTAATCTTTTCTGATTCCCTTTCATCTCTTCAAGCCCTGTGTAATATGAAACATGATAACCCAGTTGTGCTTCAACTTTTACAAAAGTACAATTCTCTTATAGTTAGTAATGTTATTATTTTCTGCTGGCTTCCAAGCCATGTAGGAATACGGGGCAATGATAGAGCTGATAATATTGCTAAAGCAGCATTACGTTTACATATATCTAATGCTTAATTACCTTATACTGATTTTAAAAGTTGTATTAACACATATATTCGTAACTCTTGGCAAGCCGCTAATGTACTATTGTTCGCTAAATTTACTAGTTAACAGTAAACTCCATTCAATTAAACCGTTACTCGGAGAATGGCGTTCTTCTAGTAGACCCATTCGTCGAGAAGAAGTTGTCCTATCCCGGTGCAAGATACGGCATACACGTTATACTCATTCATATGTATGGCAAGGTGAGCAATTAACAGAATGTATACCCTACTTTGCACCGTTAACGGTCAAACACATCGTGTTGGAATGTGTAGACTTTGATCCTATGCGTCAAAGGTACTACAATGTTAAAACTATGAAAGAGTTATTTGATACTATAGATTTTAGTCTTATTTCTTGAAAGAAATCAGACTTTATAAATCATTATAATATGTTCTTATATATATTTACTTATTTATATACCCGTTGACGGGCATTTGTTGATTTACATATATAGTTTATATTACTACCATATCATCCCTTATTTGTAAATAGTTTTATCTTTATATATTTACATTAATTTTTAATTACTACCTCATTTCTTCATCTTTCATCAGTTTTTTCGCACAATGTGACCTATTCATGTGTCGAAGTGCCGTAAAACACCATTCATTCATTCATTCATTCATTCATAAGGTGGCTTGCGGAACGTCGGTGGTTCTACCCAGGTGCCCGTCCGTGCACGAAAATTGCCCTGAGGGGCACCTGGGGTCTTCCTCCACCAATGGAAGCTGGAAAGTCGCCATATGACCTTAGCTGTTGGTGCGACTATAAAATCCAATTCAAATCAAACCAATTCAAATCATTCATAAGGATTTTATTTTAACTTAAACTTAAAATTATACAAAAGAATATATAAAAAAATCTAATAAACAAATAATATTTTACATCGATTGGAAGGCGGGTTCTTGCAACTTAAATTAATCCCTCTCGAAAACTTCCTGGGTAGAACCGGTATTAAGTAACGTGGATTGAGACATTTGCTCAAAGATAAATTGCATGGCCAGAGAGAGTGTTTCAATGGATGGATGGATGTGAAAATATGTAAATTTGCAAGGTGTTCAATCTTTAGTAATTTATTTCAGAAATACGAGTACAGTATGCCTGAAATACAGTCTCATATCCCATAGTTCCCGTAAGGCAGCCCAGGGGGCCGATGACGTCTCGGTCGCTGGAACCGGTTGAACCTACCATAAAATAAAGATGGGCAGCAAGAGCTGATGGTATCTCCAGAGTTGGTGAGAAGATCGTTAAGCAAGTTTCATCACTGATCGCTGAGTGGCTACAAATGCTTAGAGAAGAAGCAGAAGTGCAAAGCGGTAGTCAGCTAGAGGAACTTATGTCGTTTTATGTCAGTTGGGTTAAGAAAAAAAAAAAAACATTTTGACTGGAATATGTTGATTAAAAAAATAACTACCAGGTATGATTATTTACACCACTTCCTGGTGTTGTAGGTAATGCCAAAATATCTAAACATTATCATCGATCTCACAAGGAGTCTGCAAATGCATGTTCACTATAAGTGTTGGTGGGTGATGTATGGCTATAGCTTTTCACACATTTCATTTTGTTGTTGTCGTTAAACAGTTCACACAATAGGTTGAAAATGGTCTCAAAATGAATAATATCCTGCGTGTAATGCTAGAGTTTTCAACTCGGTGAGTAATAAACATGTCGCCAATACTTAGATATCTCCGCCCTATTGTTGATGTCGGAGTATATTGACAATAGGTTATATTATAATACAGTTGCACGTGCTTTATTATACTGTTGCACGTGCTATTGTTTGTCGGAGGTAGAGTATTGGTTTGATTGGTTAAAATGGATAAATGATTGACATCTACTGAAAAAAACACTTTGAGTCAGTCTATGGAAAAACATAGAGGCTTCCAGTTTTGGTATTGTATGTAAAGTCCATTTTCTACCAGTTATACAAGATCATCCTATTAAAGCTACAAATATGGATATAAAAATCGAACAGGAAAAGTAGCATTCAAGGACGACAGTCAACCACAAACACACAAAGAAACAAAGAACAACTTTAAAGATGAATAAAATGCCAAATTAGACCTCACAACACACAAAAGTGTTGACAATAGCGCTACCGCCTTGGAACGGTCAGTGGCAAAAAAGGCCGCTGGGGGATTTAAACCAGGTTCTAGGGCGCACCAAACCTCACACTTACCCTACTGTCATCCCAATAAAACGGGACAGTGCAAATAAAGAAATCCCCGCCATGAGCTATTCTCTAACGAACAAGGCAGCATTAATAGGCAGCATTGTTAGCAGTATAAGTAAACCACACGAATATGCGTAAAATGAAATCTGAGTTGGTAACTCTTAATTAACGCTTTAGTTCTGGGGTTTGGCCTGGCTGGTTAAAGCCGTTTATATTGTGTCTATAGAGCCGTCAGTACGTTTAGAAACATGCTGTGAAATGTGGCTATTGTTGGCGGGATAGCTACTTTAAGATTGAATTTTGCTGTATATAATACCGTTTTTGACCATTTGATAGATATAATTAACACTCCAGGGCCGTAACTCGATCCGGTATTGCAAAATTGATTTTGATACCGAATCGATATGCACATCCTGACATCATAGGTAAGCATTCTGTAACGTTTCAAAACAATCGGTTGGAAACTGTAGGAGGGGATCGACACATAAGATATGTTAACGTAAAATTCGAAGAAAATGGAGACACGCATACCTTTTGGGACGGTCACTCGGATGGACAAAAGAACAAACACTGTATGCCCCCTCACCATTCGACGGTGGGAGCATGACAACATGCTTCGGCTATTTGTGAGGTAAACAAAAAGGTAAACTATATATGTTTATGACTGTGGCCTAACAAAGAGGTATTCCTCTCCCACCAATCTACACTCCCAACCCACTGCCCCGTAATGTTTATATCAGATCCGTTCTTTTTTCATTTAAGTGCAAATTCGGTGTACAGAAAAGACAATGAAAACAACTTTGCGTCTTTTATCCGTTTTAATTACTCTTTATTTAGAATAAATTATCTGTAAAGATTAACAACAAATTATAAAAAATAATAATAATATCAACATTTTAATGTTTCACTTTTATCGACAGCTTTGCTATGTTTAACTTTATTTCTATCTCAGCTGTAACAGAGTTTAAAAAATTCGTACTTTTTAAAGGGACACACGGCAATCTTGAAGTGATCAAGCATTAAAATTTGAGTCTCGGTTTATATATGAATTCAGAATCATTTTGTTTTAAGCCTGCTAGAATATAATTAAATAATATTCTTTTCACTTTATATTATTATTCTACCATAGGCGTAAATATATTATTGGTGCAATATAACCACCAGTTAGTAATATTCAAAAACCAATTAGCTTTATACTATTTTATACTTAAGACTGATTAAATGCATCTCATGTAGAAAAGCTAACAGGACGCCACGAGTTTAAACAAAACACGATATTGCAGTGTGTCCCTTTAATACGCAATGATTTCTTTAATAGAAATTGGTTGACAATCGTTTTATAAACTCATTAAACTTGATTTGCTCAAGCTTATTTCCAGACCTAGTTGGCATATTACATTTGGACAGCCTTTACGGCTTTATTCATTTTTGAAAATTATTTAATAGCTGTTTATTGTTCTTTTTTGAAATACCATTCTATTATTAAGATAAACATATCAAATATTTCTGAAAAATCTTTAGTAGAGAAGGTATATCACTGAGGACATATTGTGACAGTGCAGTACGGATCTTTTAATTTTAAAGTGTGCTACGTCAGAGAAATAAAGATACAATTCTCATTTCCTTTTAAGCAACTAGGTAGCACAAAGAACACACCACGGACACAGGAAAACAACAAGGACACAAGAATACACCATGGACACGGGAACACATCACGGACACAGGAACACACCACGGACACAGGCACACACCACTGACACAGGAACACACCATGGACACAGGAACACACCACGGACACAGGAACACACCGCAGTCACAGGAACACACCAAGGACACAGGAACATACCACGGACACAGGAACACACCACGTACACAGGAACACATCACGTACACCGGAACACACCGCGGACACAGGAACACACCACGGACACAGGAACACACCACGGACGCAAGATCACACCACGGACGCAGGAACACATCACGGACATTATAACACACTACGGAAACAGGAACGCACTAAAAGAACACTGTTCACAAATACCAGCATCATATAAACATTTCGCTTCATGTTAGAACCCTGAACTTGGAGTGTTCTATCCCAGTGTTCTCACTTGTTAACAGTTAGTTTTTATATTTTGAATAAGTTTTGATTTCCTGTATTTGAGCACAGGTAAACGTTTCATATTACAGAACTAGATGTGAAATCGGCAGAGTACGATTTGTTTACCTGTACCTGACGTTCTGTTTACTGAAGGTGCGAACAAAACATGCCATTATTTCAACTGTGAAAATGATGTGCGCAACGGATTATACAAAAGATAATGTATGCAAACAATTTGGCAATTATCAGAAATACAAACGGTAATATGAGAAATGGATATAGGATAATATTTATTTTTATGGAGTTTATATGCATGTATAAACTTTACCGAATCGCATATGAATTTAGTCAGAAGGATTATATGTTAACGAACCTAACCGGCCAAATAACGGCAAAGTTACACTACACAAAACCGTTAATCAAAACTCTATCCAGGTGTTCTGGCCATATAATAATGTATATGTGCCGATTAAAAGTATAGATTTATTGACACAGGTTATTAAGATACCCGTGACTGAATATGCGTACAATGACTTATGAGTTGGTGACTCTTAATTCGATGCTCCAGTTTTGTGGTTTGGCCTGGCTGGTTAAAGTCGTTTAGATTGTGGCTATAGAGTTTGGATTTTCAAAATATGCAAGTTATCCCTCGTTGTCAGTAGGTTTAGAAACGGTGTTTTTAATTTTGGCTGTTATTGGTGGGATAGAAACTGAACGGGATTCGGCAATAGACATGCATAAACTTCATAAAAATATTTAATTCTTAAATGTCCAACCTTTCCATTAAAATAGACATTTTAAAGGAACACATGGCAATCTTGAAGTGTTTATCAAGCGTTCAAATTAAAGTCTCATTTTATTTATCCCAGTACCATTTTGATTCTAAACCTGTTTGCATATAATTAAGCAATGTTTTGAGATTTCTTTTTTTTCCGTCTTTTTCTACCATAGGTTTACATATATTATTGGTACAATATAATCAAAAAATAGTAAAATGCAAAAACAGTTTGCTGTATCTATTCTTATAATTAATATTAATCATTAAACAATGCAAGCTATGCAGAAAAACTAACTGGTCGGCGTGAGTTTTAAAAAAAAATCACGATCCTCTTGTGTCCCTTTAAAATAAATTATCATGCAGATATGCACTTTTCTGCCTAATAAAGGGGTGACCTATTAAATTTTGCTTTAATTAGGCACTGGCCAATAAAGCAAATCAATGCGGAATCCCTCTGCTTTTATTGTACATAACGTTATCTGACGTCATGCTCGTACTTTTGCCTGACGTCATAAAACAAACAAAAAGCAACAACATGGCGACGTCCTCGATAAGCGTACCTTTCTGAGAAATAGGTAATAATAGTAATTCATACAGAAAATATGGATAATCTACATGATAAATAGAATATTATGTCAGTGCCTTTTACTATCAAGTTTATTAGGCTCGGCACGAAAACGAAGAATGGAGCAAGAATGGCTCCATTCTTCGTTTTCTAAGCCTCGCCTAATAAACTTGATAGTAAAATGCACTGACATAATATTCTCTATATAATAGTATGACTCTCGGGGAAAGAAAAGTAGTTCCTCCAAAAGAGTTCATGCGCGTGTAAACCGTCTGAAAGCGATGACACGTGTTAGGTTTCATCTAATAGAATAAAGGTAAATATATATATGCTAATGAGGTTGGCATTATTTTCCTAATATCAACAAAAAACATGATTCTTTAAAATCATATGGTAAATTTTACATTTTCTGTATTTCGTTTAATATTGTTTAAACAAAATATATGTTGGTAATAACTGCCTAGGTATTCAAACATATATATGTCAAAAAGATCTACTCGATTTTAAATAACTTCAAGGTACCGTAAAGGAAATCTATACATACTAGTCGTTTTATAAAACAATATCGATTGTATATTGCTTTTCTAAACCGTGCAGTATTCCAAAAAAAAACAATCAAAACAACCAAGGTCAACAATCAAAACACAAACAAACACTCACACGTATCAGGAACGTGTACCTCTATGAATCGTTCCTGCACGTATCAATTCTTGGAATGAGTAAAGTCAATAATATATAATCTATAGTTCAGTTAGATAGTTGTTTAACTGTTGCAGATGTGTATATCCGTTTAAGACCGTTTCAGATGCGTACCTCCATATAGTGTGGTGAATCAAACTGACGCAGACGCGTAGCTTCGTTACGTGTAGTGAGTATAACTGAGATTTTTCTTGAAGATGTATACGTACCGTAGTGAGTTAGACTGTTGCAGATGTGTATCTGCATGTACTGTAGTGAGTTAGACTGTTGCAGATGTGTACCTGCATGTACTGTAGTGAGTTAGAATGTTGCAGATGTGTACCTGCATGTACTGTAGTGAGTCAGACTGTTGCAGATGCGTACCTCCATATAGTGTAGTGAATCAAACTGACGCAGACGCGTAGCTTTTTTATGTGTGGTGAGTATAACTGAGTTTTTTCTTGAAGATGTATACGTACCGTAGTGAGTTAGACTGTTGCAGATGTGTACCTGCATGTGCTGTAGTGTGTTGGACTGTTGCAGATGAGTACCTCCAAATAGTGTAGTGAGTTGGACTGTTGCAGATGTGTACCTGCATGTACTGTAGTGAGTCAGACTGTTGCAGATGCGTACCTCCATATAGTGTGGTGAATAAAACTGACGCAGACGCGTAGCTTCGTTACGTGTGGTGAGTATAACTGAGTTTTTTCTTGAAGATGTATACGTACCGTAGTGAGCTAGACTGTTGCAGATGTGTACCTGCATGTAGTGTAGTGAGTTAGACTGTTACAGATATGTACCTGCATGTAGTGTAGTGAGTTAGACTGTTGCAGATATGTATCTACATATAGTGTAGTCTGTTAGACTGTTACAGATGCGTACCTGTATATAGTGTAGTGATTTAGACTGTTGCAGATGCGTACCTGCATGTAGTGTAGTGAGTCAGACTGTTGCAGATGCGTACCCGCATGCAGTGTAGTGAGTCAGACTGTTGCAGATGCGTACCTGCATATAGTGTAGTGTGTTAGACTGTTGCAGATGCGTACCTGTATATAGTGTAGTGTATTAGACTGTTGCAGATGCGTATCTGGATGTAGTGTAGTGTGTTAGACTGTTGCAGATGCGTACCTGTATGTAATGTAGTGTGTTAGACTGTTGCAGATGCGTATCTGTATATAGTGTAGTGTGTTAGACTGTTGCAGATGCGTACCTGCATGTGTAGTGTGTTAGACTGTTGCAGATGCGTATCTGTATATAGTGTAGTGTGTTAGACTGTTGCAGATGCGTACCTGCATGTGTAGTGTGTTAGACTGTTGCAGATGCGTACCTGTATATAGTGTAGTGTGTAAGACTGTTGCAGATGCGTACCTGCATGTAGTGTAGTGTGTTAGACTGTTGCAGATGCGTACCTGTATATAGTGTAGTGTGTTAGACTGTTGCAGATGCGTACCTGCATGTGTAGTGTGTTAGACTGTTGCAGATGCGTACCTGTATAAAGTGTAGTGTGTTAGACTGTTGCAGATGCGTACCTGCATGTAGTGTAGTGAGTTAGACTGTTGCAGATGCGTATCTGTATAATAATGTGCATATAGTGTAGTGAGTTATACTATTGCAGATAATTTTACCTGCATATAATGGTGTGAATCACTGTTTCACATATATGTGAGAATGTAGTTAAAGAGAATATAGGTATATATATTATTAATTGAAAGAACATAATTGTTTTAGTTAACTCATTCATTATTCAGAGTTTTGAAATAGAAAAGAGAAATAATGATCAAAATTGGATGATAAACAAAGAAGGTATGATCATTTGAAGGTTCTTTTAAAAACGAGTATGTAAGCAGCCATTATAAGTACTTTCATATTCTAAATTACCATATATAGAATAGAGTAAAGAAAACTTGTAATAGTGCATTATATGACCAGTTAAGTGGTGTGCACTTTTTGCAGTTTCTTTGCTTTAAATGATATTTGTCAAAATCCCAATTTATGACAATTTAAAACTAAGGCGTCAGAATACTCAAAATGGCGACGTGCATGTATATCTGATTTACAAGATCCTTCAAAGGGTCGTATCCTCTTTGTTTATCATCCCATTTTTATAATTATTTCATCTTTATCCAAGATATTTAGAACTCTCGAATACGAAAGTATTTTTGAATATATGCCTACATACCCTTTAGTGCATTCTAGTTTTACTCGTTTAAGATAAAACATAACATTTCTAAACATTAAGAAGTTAATACATTCAAGTTAAACATTAACCGGTATGTGAAAACATAAAACATTGTTTGGTAATATGAGGGCGTGACGTATAGTTCTGTTGTTTTCGAAGCAGTAACTTGCTCAAATAATATCAAACTGTTGAAATGTATCATATGCAAACACGATATATGCACACATGTCCAAGTGCCTCTGTGTCCGAGAGGGTAAAGACTCTGCGTTTGAAATCGTCTCGCCATTTCACCCCACCGGGAGCTCGACTTTTAAAGTGTCGATTGTTACGAATCCCGGGAGGTATACAGTACTGGTTCTACCCAGGAATAAGTGGGTGGTCTGACTCCGCCACTAAAGATCGACTGTGTACATAGCCTAAGATGTGCTAAAAATGACGTCAAACACCATTCAAACATCAAACACCAATCATGCACGAGATAACCAATATCCATGTACCTTATACCATTTGTTACCAATATCCATGTACCTTATACCTTTTGTTACCAATATATATGTACCTTAAAAAGCTATGCGTAATAACTTAAAACTTTTTAAAGCTATGCGCATTATCAAAGTATTGTATAAAGCTATAAACAATATCCAAGTACCTTATAAGCTATTAGCAATATCAAAGTACCTTATACATATATGAGCAATAGTTAGGTACCGTATACAGCTATAAGCAATATCCACGTACCTTATAAATATATGAACAATCTCAAAGTACCTTATAAATATATTAATAATCTCAAAGTACCTTATACAGCTATGAGAAATATCAAAGTACATTATACAGATATGAGTAATAGCTCGGTACCTTATACAGCTATACGCAATATCCAAGTGCCTATTTAAACCTACTAACAATCTCAAAGTACCTTATAAATATATTAGTAATCGCAAAATACCTTATAAAACTATAAGCAAACTGAAAGTACCTTATACAGCTATGAGCAAAATCCAAGTAACTTATACAGCTATTAGTAATAACCAGATAAAAAGCTCAGTATGAGCAGTATCAAGTACTTTAAAAAGCTATGAGCAATATCCCAGTACGTTATACAGCGTTGAGCAATAACCAAGTAACATACAACGCTATTAGAAATAACCATGTACCATAGGAAGTTATTAGCAATAACCAAGTACCATAGGAAGTTGTTAGCAATAACCGAGTACCATAGGAAGTTATTAGCAATAACCGAGTACTGTATAAAGCTATAAGTATCTTCTAAAGATATTAACAAAATCCAAGTACCTTTAAAAGAATAAACAATTTCCAGATACCTATGATCAATAATCAGTTCCCATATAAAGCTGTGAGCAAAAACCAAGTACCTCACACAGCTATGAGCAATAACCAAGTATCTTATTAAGCTATAAGCAATAACCAAGTATCATACAAAGCTATGAGCAATAACAAAGTACCTTATAAAGCTATGTAAACTATCAAAGTACCTTATATGAGCAATACGAGGAAACTGATGCATGGACTGTTGTACTCTCCGCTGGTAAGTGTTGATTATAAAAACAGGTAAACAACAACTTGCATTATTAATGGTAATCTTCATGAGAGCTCAAATCACAAAAAACGGCCATATTGTTCTAATAGACAAGCCATGTACTATACAAGCACATACTGCCAATGAGTCAATGACAATTCTTTTTCATTGATTTTATTTAAAATATGTTATGTTATATTGGTTCTAGCATGTTGGTATGAAGCAGTTAACGCAGTTGGCATCCGGCTGTGTTCGGGTGTGTTCGGTGAGTTAACGCAGCTGTTATCCCGCTGTGTTCAGGGAGTCAACGCAGCTGGTATCCGGCTGAGTTCGGGGATTGTCGGATGATTGACTCGAGTGTCTTGATTCTGATCACATGGGATATATGCCTAACGCCTGGTTTGAAATTTAACGGAATCAATTAACCTTATCAATCGTGTAACGAATTATTTTGATATCTGCAGCCACATTTAGTCACAATCATATCGGGTAGTATTCCTTGACGAACAACACCATCGCCGTTATGGTAAACAAGCTTTAGTGGTTTGAACTTTAACGGCATACACACCCGTCTTCCACCAGGAGGCGCCATTGACTCTAAATTCGGGCTCATTGTTAAATTATGTGATGCATTCGTTTGGCCTATGCTTGAATCCTCATTGTCACTACACATTCCGTCGCAGAAAGCAGTTCTGTACCTTTTTGGAGATAAAATCCAGTGACTCCAACCTATGCTTTCAAAATCCATGACAAAATTACTTTTACAACAGTTGTCTGAAATGGAGTTGCATTGTCGCAGTTGCGCACTCCTTTGAGTTCTTCCGTTTGTAATACGGGTATGCAGGACTAGCATAGGTCGTCGTTTATGAAGTTTAAGATACGTGTTTGTCTTTGCCCTCTTGCGCTTACGTTTTTTATGGACGAGTATAAGCTTCGCCCGTTTTCCGCAACCAAGGCATTGTATGTAAACTTGAAATGTTTTATTTGGGGAGTCTATTGCTTTTTGCACTACTTCTTGCGGAAGAGTCAGTTTTAACCATTTCGTTCTCTTTAGTTTCGATTTCACAGACGCCAGCGTTTCATCCGGTTTGCCCTTTGAGTCGACTGTTGATATCACTAGATCAACTAACTTAGGCGTATTTCTTTTTTTATTTCTTTTACTATTTGCTTTGGATTTCTTTTTGAGTGTGCTTAGCTCTCTTCTTTGTTTAGACTCGCGCTTTTTGTACTGAACTCGAATCAACAGGTTTGCACTTTTCACTAATAACTGTCTACCGATACGATCGTTCTTCAGTTTAAACTGAATAATATTGTCGTCTGTGAAGTTATCTGCAAAGTATAAAATGAAATAATATTGTCGTCTGTGAAGTTATCTGCAAAGTATAAAATAAAATAATATTGTCGTCTGTGAAGTTATCTGCAAAGTATAAAATGCAATAATATTGTTGTCTGTGAAGTTATCTGCAAAGTATAAAACGAAATGATAAAAGTATTACTTAAATTAGTAACAATGAACAAAAACACGAATGGCCAAAATAATACGGACGAAGGCAAATGTTTCATTTTTCATACAGTAGGTAACCATTAAATAATAGAACCGCTGTTATCAAGATTTTATAATTTTATTATAGTTACATTTTGTAGAACATTATTAAGGTATTACGTGGCCGGGGTGATTATGACGCAGCGTTAAAAACCATGTCGCCTTCCTCCGCTGCGGGTTCGAATCCCACTAGGAGCTCGACTTATAAGTGAGAAAGTGTCGATTCTTACTGACGGCGGGAGGTATACAGTACTGGTTCTACACAGGAAAAAGTGGGTTGTCCCAACTAAACAACTAAAAAATCGACCGTCATGTATTGGTGAAAATGACGTAAAACACCATTCAACCAACCATCACTTATTACCGCCAAAAATGCAATACAAATGAAAGATGAAACACCAAGGAAGCTGCTGCTGAGACATTGAAACGATTATAAAACTCATTTATTCAAATGTTTAATCTCGTTTATCCCTTGTTTTATTTCTACGACGTTTGCCCCAGAACAATGGTGTCTGAAGTGTCCTGCCTAGTCGGCAATAGGCCAGGTAGTTCCGACTGGATTCGGGACAATCACGTCATTATTTGGGGTCATTCGGTCTTATACTAGTCTAGACCATCTGCGACGCTTGCTTGTTTTCAAGACAAACGTCTAGAACAGCCCTCCGGAACAAAGTTTGATTTTTGCCGATACAGAGGTAAGATTTCTGATTGGCTGAGACATGAACACCTGTTATCCAAAATATACAGAAAGACAGGAAGACAATACATTTATTAATAAACAAAGATAAACAAAGCGGGAAACTTCATTATTATATCGACGTTGTCCATGGGGACTGTTCTAGACGTGTGTTTTGAAAACAAGCAAGCGTCGCAGATGATCTAGACTAAAAAATAATAATTGCAGTCACGTGCTTCCAGTTTCAAATTTGTCGTCGAAGATGATTAAGACTAGTCTTATACAAATGTTGCGAATGGCTTCGGGATAAACTTCGCCGGAGTATTGGATTGGCAAATCATGTAGAGCGTTTCTAGACTGCTCCGCAGCCGTTAAAAATATTTGCGTTTGTAAAACGGGGCATGCGCCGTGAATCAGTCTATCTAGCGTTTCCGGTAACTGGTTTCCGCTCACGCATACTTGACTTTCGTATACTTTGCCATACTTGGAAACCAGTAACAAAACCGGACTACGGAATTATCTATCAGTTTATATTCATCGTACGCTTCAGTATTGAATATGGAATTCGTCATGTCATTTAAATATACTCAACGTCCAGTAATAGAAAACACTACATATATGTTATTTTTAATTGTACAACATTTCCTTTACACGTTACATTTCCTCTACACAGCACCATCGATATAATCATAAGTTTGCATTTCCAAAAGTTTATCTTAGAGACGTTTAAAGAAATTTGAAAAAAAAAAAAAATCGAAGCTATTTCCTTCAAGTGTCGTTTGTATAAGCGATGATTTCTGTTATTAATGCATCCTTGTTAATAATTGCATCCTTCAAGTTGTATTATTTTTAACCATCATAATCCAGTTTGCTTGAGATCTTCAGCGTGAGCGATGGCATTCCATGAACGTGATGCTAAGTGACTTCCGTTGCATCAGTCACCAGTATTCGGGTGTAATTAATTCTGTTTTTTTTATTATTTTTGTTTACATCAAAGATCTAAGAGCAGAAGAAGAGATTAGGCACCTAATCAAATCTCACATAATCTCGTATGGAACTTCAACATCTCGTTTTCAGCTACAAATTTCAGGGAAAAACAACGGCAACAGCAAAAGAACTAGCTCGGTTTGTTAGTAAAAACAGATGTTTCCTCCACTGGGGAAAGGACCATAACTCCGCAAACAATCATTCGACTGAAACACGACGATATGCGCAACTATAGGCTTGGTACTAATCATACCTACCAAGTTTCGTCGAAATCCGTCCAGGCGCTCAGGAGAACTAGTCCGTATGAAGTTGGTGTATTAAAACCTTTAAAGGGCTAAACTCCGCCAAAAATCATTCAACCGGAACACGACAATGACATGTGCAACCAAGTTTCGTTGAAGTCCGATCTGGTGTTCGGGATAATTATCCAGACAAAGTTTCTGTTCAAGGGGCCATAATCGATCAAATATCTTGCAACCGGAACACGGCAATAATTTACGCAACTAGGATTGATGCTGATCATCCCTACACAGTTGGCACACTAAATTAGTGAACATGCTTCTCTTTGCTATTTCTCATCCAAATTTATTTCAAAATGGGGCTGGGGGTGGGTGAAGTTTTATTTTATACGACGATTGGAAAATGGCCTCGGCACATGGCAAAAGTAGTAACAATTGAGTACTTCCAAGATTGAAAGTATATAGTGTTTTATACTTTCAGCAATTTTTTTTTTATTTTTTTATTGTGGTTATTTTTTTTTTTTTTTTTTTTTTTTTTTAAGAAATCAAAATTACGGGGCGGCATAAAAAACGGGGGCGGGGGGGGGGATGAGAATCTAGCAATTAATTTATTATGACCTTAGTAAGCGAGTACAATAAAGTAGATTCTTTAGAAAAAGAAAAAAAAGGAAGAAGAAGAAAAAATACTATAATTTGACCAATACGCATCAAAGAAAATTTAGATTCACACACATTCATCACATTCGTCGTTTGTTCTAATTTGTCACTATTCGTCGTTTGTTCTACTTACCGTTGTTCGTCGTTTGTTCTACTTACCGTTGTTCGTCGTTTGTTCTACTTACCATTCTACGTCGTTTGTTCTACTTACAATTGTCCGTCGTTTGTTCTACTTACCATTCTAATTTGGTTTAGATTAGAGATTGATACATGTATATTAACCAACATTCAGTACAAACTAACCTGGCGGTTCGGAATAGCTGAGAATGTCCGATAACTCATAGCCATACTCTATTGGTGCCGGTCGTTCCGGTTTAGGCAATAGTTTCTGACTGGAAGATGCTGATTTTGCTGCAGCGGGAGACTCATGTATACCAAGACGGCGTAGTATTTCCATTTTGACGATGGCTACACGTTTCAAAGGCTCAAATTGTTCGTAGAATATGTTTCGACAGTTTGTACAGTTCTTTGACTGGAACATTTTCGGTGCTGTCATGGACGAGAATCCGTAGCAAGTTCTCAGGTTAAACAGGAGGGTTGTATACAGAAAGGCGGCTAGCATCATGGTTACACTGGAAAGTATGATAAAATAAGGTAGATATGATGCGGAAATATGATACAATAAGGTAGATATGATACGGAAATATGATAAAATATGGTAAACACGATACGGAAATATGATAAAATAAAGTAGATATGATACGGAAATATGGTACAATAAGGTAGATATGATACGAAAATATGATAAAATAAAGTAGATATGATACGAAAATATGGTACAATAAAGTAGATATGATACGGAAATATGGTACAATAAGGTAGATATGATACGGAAATATAGTACAATAAAGTAGATATGATACGGAAATATGGCACAATAAGGTAGATATGATACGGAAATATGGTACAATAAAGTAGATATGATACTGAAATATGGTACAATAAGGTAGATATGATACGGAAATATGGTACAATAAGGTAGATATGATACGGAAATATGGCACAATAAGGTAGATATGATACGGAAATATGATAAAATAAAGTAGGTATGATACGGAAATATGGTACAATGATGTAGATATGATACGGAAATATGGTACAATAAGGTAGATATGATACGGAAATATGGTACAATAAGGTAGATATGATACGGAAATATGGCACAATAAGGTAGATATGATACGGAAATATGATAAAATATGGTATATATGATAGTATTCAGTGGAAATTATCGAACGCATTATTAAAGAACTGTTTGAATTGTTGTTTAAAGGGACACATGGCAATCTTGATTTTTTAAAAACACGCAGCGTCCCGTCAGTTTTTTCTAAATAACGTGCATTTGTTCAATCATTAATATTAATTGTTAGAATAGTATAAGGCAAATTGATTTCGCAAAGTATTAACTGTTGATTATATTGCATCGATAATATATCTTAATCTTTGGTAGAATAAGAAGAGAAAACAAAAACTGAAAATTTTATTTAGTATGCAAGCAGGTTTAAAGTCAAAATGATGCTGGATTAATATACCGACTCGTAAAACTTCAAGATTGCCGTGTGTCCCTTTAAGTTGTAGTGTTATCGAATACATGAGGCAGCTAGCCTAGTGATATCGAATACATGAGGTGGCTAACCTAGTGCTATCGAATACATGGGGCGGCTAGCCCAGTGCTATCGAATACATAAGGTAGCTAGCCTAGTGATATCGAATACGTGAGGTGGCTAACCTAGTGCTATCGAATACATGGGGCGGCTAGCCCAGTGCTATCGAATACATGAGGTATCCAGCCTAGTGATATCGAAAACATGAGGTGGCTGACTTAGTGCTATCAAATACATGAGGCAGCTAGGCCAGTGCTATCGAATACATGAGGAGGTTAGCCTAGTGCTAGCGACTACATGAGGTGGCAAACCTAGTGCTATCGAATACATCAGGCGGCTAGCTTAGTGCTATCGAATACGTGAGGCGGCTATCCTAGTGCTATCGAATACATGAGGCGGCTAGCCTAGTTATATTGAATATATGAGGTGGCTAGCCCAGTGTTATCGAATACATGAGGTGGCCAGCCTAGTGCTATCGAATACATGAGGTGGCTAGCTTAGAGCTATCGAATACATGAGGCAGCTTGCCCAGTGCTATCGAATACATGAGGAGGTTAGCCTAGTGCTATCGAATAAATACATCGAATATATTAGGCGGCTAGATTAGTGCTATCGAATACAATAGGCTGCTAGCATAGTGCTACCGAATATATGAGAAGGCTAGCCTAGTGGTATCGAATACATGAGGCGGATATCCTATTGCTATCGAATACAAGACACGACTAGCTTAGTGCTGTCGAATATACGAGGCGGCTGGCGTGGTGGTATCGATTGTATTGAATATATGAGGTGGCTAGCCAAGTGTTATCGAATACATGAGGTGGCCAGCCTAGTGCTATCAAATACATGAGGTGGCTAGCCTAGTGCTATCGAATACAAAAGGCAGCTAGCCAAGTGCTTTCGAATACATGAGGAGGTTAGCCTAGTGCTATCGAATACATCGAATACATTAGGTGCTACCGAATATATTAGGCGGATAGCATAGTGCTATCGAATACATGAAATGGCTAGCCTAGTGGTATCGAATACATAAAGCGGATATCCTATTGATATCGAATACATATCACGACTAGCTTAGTGCTATCGAATACATGAGGCGGCTGGCATAGTGGTATCGAATACATGAGGCAGATATTATGTGATCGAATACATGAGATGGCTAACCTAGTGCTTTCAAATACATGAGGCGGCTAGCCTAGTGCTATCGGATACATGAAATGGCTAGCCTAATGGTATCGATTACATAATGCGGATATCCTAGTGTTATCGAATACATGACACGACTGGCCTAGTGCCATCGAATACATGAGGTGGCTAGCCTAGTGGTATCGAATACATGAGGCGGATATCCTAGTGCTATCAAATACATGAGGCGGCTAGCGTAGTGGTATCGAATACAGGAGGCGGATATTCCAATGCTATCGAATACATGAGACGATTAACCTAGTGCTTTCAAATACATGAGGCGGCTAGCTTAGTGCTATCGAAAACATGACGCGGCTATCCTAGTGATATCGACTACATGAGGCGGACAGTCTAGTACAATCGAATACATGAGGTGGATATCCTAGTGCCATCGACTACATGGGGCTGCTAGCCTAGTGCTATAGAATACATGAGGTGGCTAGCCTAGTGATATCGAATACCTGAGGCGGATATCCTAGTGCCATCGACTACATAAGGCGGCTAGCCTAGTGATGTCGAATACATGAGCTAGCTAGCCAAGTGCTGCCTAATACATGATGTAGGTAGCCTAGTAGTATCGAATATTATGAGGCGGATATCCTAGTGCTATCGAATACATGAGATGGATATCCTACTGCTATCGAATACATGAGGTGGCTAACCTAGTGCTATCGAATACATGAGACGGATAGCCTAGTGCTATCGAATACCTGAGGCGGATATCCTAGTGTCATCGACTACATGAGGTGGCTAGCCCAGTCATATCGAATACATGAGGTAGTCAGCCAAGTTCTATCAAAAACATGAGGTGGATATCCTAGTGCCTTCGACTACATGAGGCGACTAGCCTAGTGCTATCGAATACATGAGGCGGCTAGCCTAGTGCTATCGAATACCTGAGGCGGATATCCTAGTGTCATCGACTACATGAGGCGGCTAGCCCAGTCATATCGAATACATGAGGTAGACAGCCAAGTGATATCATATACATGAGGTGGAATCCTACTGCCTTCAACTACATGAGGCGGCTAGCCTAGTGCTATCGAATACATTAGGCGGCTAGCCTAGTGCTATCGTATACCTGAGGCGGATATCCTAGTGTCAGGCGGCTAGCCCAGTCATATCGAATACATGAGGTAGATAGCCAAGTACTACCTAATACATGAGGTAGCTAGCCTAGTAGTATCGAATACATGAGGTAGCTAGCCTAGTAGTAACGAATACATGATGTAGCTAGTTTAGTAGTATCAAATACATGAGGTAGCTAGCCCAGTCATATCGAATACATGAGGTAGCTAGCCCAGTCATATCGAATACATGAGGTAGCTAGCCCAGTCATATCAAATACATGAGGTAGCTAGCCCAGTCATATCGAATACATGATGTACTAGCATATTAGTATCGAATACATGAGGTAGCTAGCCCAGGCATATCGAATACATGAGGCGGCTAGCCCAGTCATATCGAATACATGATGCAGCTAGCCTAGTAGTATCAGATACATGAGGCAACTAGCCTAGTAGTATCAGATACATGAGACAACTAGCCTAGTAGTATCAGATATATAGAGGCAACTAGCCTAGTAGTATCGAATACATGATGTAGCTAGCCTAGTAGTATCGAATACATGAGGTAGCTAGCCCAGTCATATCGAATATATGAGGTAGCTAGCCCAGTCATATCGAATACATGAGGTAGCTTGCAAAGTCATATCGAATACATGAGGTAGCTAGCCAGTCATATCGAATACATGATGTAGCTAGCCTAGTAGTATCGAATACATGAGGTTGCTAGCCCAGTCATATCGAATACATGAGGCGGCTAGCCCAGTCATATCGAATACATGAGGTGGCGGCTAGCCCAGTCATATCGAATACATGAGGTGGCTAGCAAAGTCATATCGAATACATGAGGCGGCTAGCCCAGTCATAACGAATACATGAGGTAGCTAGCCTAGTAGTATCAGATACATGAGGCAACTAGCTTAGTAGTATCAGATAGATGAGGCAACTAGCCTAGTAGTATCAGATACATGAGGCAAGTAGCCTAGTAGTATCAGATGCATGAGGCAACTAGCCTAGTAGTATCAGATACATAATTTAAACAATATTTTATTCAAGTACTGAATGGGATTGGACAACAGGCAATGCCTATGTGAAGAAAGATGACAAAATATAAAAATAATTCTAGCATTGTAACAAAACATATCTGAAAATACAATGGTATATACATACATGTACACATTCATGCACATACCTATATACACATACATATACATATGTACATGTACATACATCTTTAATTCTACGAAAATCTCCTGGTACAGATACATGAGGCAACTAGCCTAGTAGTATCAGATACATGAGGCAACTAGCCTAGTAGTATCAGATACATGAGGCGGATAACCTAGTGGTATCGACTACATGAGGCGGCTATCCTAGTGCTATCGAATACATGAGGCGGCTATCCTAGTGCTATCGAATACATGAGGCGGCTATCCTAGTGATATCGAATACATGAGGCGGCTATCCTAGTGGTATCGAATACATGAGGCGGCTATCCTAGTGGTATCGAATACATGAGGCGGCTATCCTAGTGGTATCGAATACCGGAGGTGGATATCCTAGTGCTATCGAATACACGAGGCAGCTATCCTAGTGCTATCGAATACCTGAGGCGGCTATCCTAGTGCTATCGAATACCTGAGGCGGCTATCCTAGTGCTATCGAATACATGAGGCGGCTATCCTAGTGCTATCGAATACATGAGGCGGCTATCCTAGTGCTATCGAATACATGAGGCGGCTATCCTAGTGGTATCGAATACATGAGGCGGCTATCCTAGTGGTATCGAATACATGAGGCGGCTATCCTAGTGGTATCGAATACATGAGGCGGCTATCCTAGTGCTATCGAATACACGAGGCAGCTATCCTAGTGGTATCGAATACGTGAGGCGGATAACCTAGTGATATCGACTACATGAGGTGGCTAGCTTAGTGCTGGCGAATACACGAGGCCGTTATCCCAGTGCTGTCGAATACACGAGGCGGCAATCCCAGTGCTATCGAATACATGAGGCAGCTAGCCTAGTGCTATCGAATACATGAGGTGACTAGCCTAATGGTATCGAATACATCAGGTGGCTAGAGGTCCTAATGGTGTCGAATACCTGAGGCGGATATCTTAGTGCTATCGAATACATGAGGCGGCTAGCTTAGTGCTGTCGAATACACGAGGCGGCTATCCCAGTGATGACGAATACAAAAGGCGGCAATCCCAGTGCTATCGAATACATGGGGCGATCAGCCTAGTGCTTTCGAATACATGAGATGTATATCCTAGTGCTGTCGAATACATGAGATGGCTAGGCCAGTGCTATCGAATACATGAGGCGGCTAGTCTAGCGCTATCGAATACATGAGGCGGATAACCTAGTGCTATCGAATACATGAGATGGCCAGCCTAGTATATTGTTCTCTGGAAAAAATATTTATATTTGTATAATTCTAGGCTGACAGTTCCTTGGAAGATTTATTTATATTTGGATAAATAGAAATTATTTCGAAACAGATTCGGTTGTTATATATACAAGCATATGGTTTTCCGTCTCACACGTATGTTTACACTGGAAAGTGTGTGATAGTTATACCATACGGATTGTTATTTGTTATACTTGTTCCGTTTCATGTGATACTATTATTGGATTATATACTGAATAATGAATTGAATTAAACTGAACTGAATTGAATTTAGTTGAATATAATTGAATCGAACTGCATTGACTACTCTAACTCTAACATAAACGTTATATACAGTTATGTATGGAAATTGCTGTAGAATTACAGGATTACAACTGAATATATCATGCACTCACTTTCAGTATGTGGTTTTGTTTTCATTTTCTTCTTTCTGCTAGCTTCAAATGACAATACGACTGCTAGTTTCAAATGACAATACAACTGCTAGCTTGGAATGACAATACAACTGCTACATTGGAATGACAATACAACTGCCAGCTTGGAATGACAATACAACTGCCAGCTTGGAATGACAATACGACTGCCAGCTTGGAATGACAATACGACTTCCAGCTTGGAATGGGTGTACAACTGCTAGCTTGGAACGACAATACAACTGCTAGCTTGGAACGACAATACAACGGCTAGCTTGGAATGACAATACAACTCCAAGCTTGGGATGGGTGTACAACTGCTAGCTTGGAACGGCAATACAACTGCTAGCTTGGAACGACAATACAACGGATAGCTTGGAATGACAATACAACTGCCAGTTTGGAATGACAGTACAACTCCCAGCTTGGGATGGCAGTACAACTCCCAGCTTGGAATGACAATACAACTGCCAGCTTGGAATGACAATACAGCTGCCAGCTTGCAATGACAATATAACTGCCACCTTGAAATGACAATACTACGACTGCCAGCTTGGAATGACAATACGACGTCCAGCTTGGAATGACAATACAAATCCAAGCTTAGGATGGGTGAACAACTGCTAGCTTGGAATGACAATACACTGGCTAGTTTGGAATGACAATACAAATGCTAGCTTGGAATGACATTACAACTGCCAGTTTGGAATGACAATACAACGGCTAGCTTGAGATGGCAGTACAACTGCTAGCTTGGAATGACAATACAACTGCCAGCTTGGAATGACTTAGAATGACAATACAACTGCTAACTTGGAATGACAATACAACTGCAAGCTTAGAATGACAATACAACTGCTAGCTTGGAATGACAGTACTACTGCTAGCTTGGAATGACAATACAACTGCTACCTTGGAATGACAAAACAACTGCTAGCTTGGAATGACAGTACTATTGTTAACTTAGAAAGACAATACAACTTCTTGCTTGGAATGACAGTACTACTGCTAGCTTGGAATGACAATACAACTCCTATCTTGGAATGACAATACAACTCCTATCTTGGAATGACAATGCGACTGCTAGCTTAGAATGACAATACAACTGCAAGCTTAGAATGACAATACAACTGCTAGCTTGGAATGACATTACTACTGCTAGCTTGGAATGACAATACAACCGTTAGCTTGAAATGACAATACAACCCCAAGCTTGGGTTGGCAGTACTACTGCTAGTTTGGAATGGAAATACAACTCCTAGCTTTAAATAACAATATGACTGCTATCTTAGAATGACAGTACAACTGCTAGCTTGGATTGACAATAATACTGTTAATGTTCAATGTTACAGTGCTCCAGAAAATAATATCAGTTGATGATAGTTATACAAAGTACAAATTTCACATTTCAAAACAATAAATTCATTACGCAGTCCATTTTGTGTTGAATTTGTTTTAAATAAATGTTATCTGATTGAGTTGGCACTAGCAAACGATCTGCATGCGAAATATGGAAGAATGCTTCCCACTTGAATTGTTATCGAGATTAGATTATAGATACATGTGTCACCATCTGGCTACTATATAGCAGTTTCGTGTGTTTTCGATGTTGCACGGGCTGTCCTGTGTCCCTGTTGTTGTTTTTGTGCGTATTTTTGTTGTTGTTTTTTTGTGTGTGTTTTTAAATACATATTGAAATGGTTATAAAAATGCTCAGTGTACAAATTTACAACACAGCGAAAATGATAATAAAATCGTTTATAGCAGATGCAACACATGTGATGACTGCATGATGCATGTGTGTCTATTAAATACCACAAGTTAAGGTATTTACAGAATAACGGCAACATTGCTCTTCAAAACAGTTTATCAAAACTCTATCCAAATGTTCAGGTCATATAATAATGTATAATGTATATGTGCGATTAAAAGTATAGGCTTATTCACGGCTTCTTATAAAATAACCGTGATCGAATATGCGCAAAATGATTTATGAGTTGGCAACTCTTAATTCAACGCTCCTGTTTTGGGTTCATGGCTGGTTCAAGACATTAATATTGTGTGTATAGTAGTGATGATCCGATTGTCGCTACGTCGCCGATATCGGTTAGGAAAATCCAGAGCGACGATAATCGATTACGAATTTCTGTTCCGCGACGTCGCGAAAGTTTTATTAGACCGTACCCAAGGGAGACAAATCACGTCGTCAGCGATGGAGGAACGCGATGTTGAAATTTGACAACTTTTTCCTCATCCAGGTACAAAGACTAAATCGCTGGCATGGGATTTTTTTAAATTTAAAAAAGGAGACGACGGGAAGATCGGCACTCGTGTCGCAATTTGCAAAATTTGCAGAAAGCAATATGCAAACAAAGGTAATTTGTCGGTAGATGTTTTCGGATAGTAACTAATTCGGAATATGATTCGTTGAATCGTTGTAGTCGTGTACATTTATAAATATTTAGATAGTTAAATGGAAATAATGCTATGTTGGAATGCACATTTAAAAATTGTAATTGTAGGAATGCTGGTGAATTCAAGATGATTGGCCTGGTGGTAATACCAGCAATAAACGATGCACATTAGTGCATTACCCCACCCATTTTCACTTCTGTCATTTTCCCCCAACTGTCATATCGTCTCGGCAAGAGGATGGGCGTGATTCATTTATGGCTTTATGCAGGGGAACCTATGCCCAAATTTTTCATAGGTCTTTTTCTTAGAATTCTTTTAATTATTTATGGCTTTAATTTGAGTAAAATAAAAAATTGAAAAAGGTGCCTGGAGATATTCATATTCCATTCAATATGGTATATGACTGTTATTGAGTTAAATATCACATGAAAGAAAAGTTGTTAACCTTCTGTTATGTTTTATTTTTTAGGCAACACCACCAACCTAGTGTTTCATATGAACGGGCACCCATTAGTTTCCATCCCTGAGTTCGCCGTTGATTCAATGATTCTTCTACTTCAAGTTTTCAACCGATTATTAATCGGAAAGTTATCGATTATACACCATCCGATTAAACCGATTATCGATTGTGAAAAATTTCAACCGATTTCCATCACTACTGTATAGAGTTTGGATTCTCAAAATATGTAAAAACATATTTATATCATCGTCAGGGTCGACCATAAAAAAGTTCTGGTTTGCTGTTTCCCTAATTACCCACGAAAAAAGGCCCTTCCCACAGCTATAACAATTCTTTAACAGTATATGTTTTGTTGCTATCTTCAGTATATTTTTCTTTAATTTCTTAAGGTGTTTGCTGTAATTGGCAGTAACAGAGTTTCTCTATCAATCGATTTCTTCTTTGTAGCCGTGTCTTTATTTGTAACTCAATGTTCACCAGCTCATGTCGGAATCGGGTACTTAAGCGTGCAAATATAGCGCAGGAATTCGTGTGTTGATACCTTGTAATGATTTTAGGTTGAATTAACCGCTGATGTTGAATCCGTCTTTGGTACATATTTAGGCATTAAACAGACCTGTTGGCAAGGACTATGTAAAATTCAAAATTCAAAAATACATTTTAAGTCCAGACTCTATTGTACCCATATACGGCAAGACACTCCGCAAGGGGCTTGTTGTATTTGTTGGTGGAGGGACTATAAACCTTAGAATTACACACACACACACACACACACACGCGCAGGAAATCATTTACTGTTTACACATCGACCAGTGCACATCGTACCTATACACAGGTAACAGTAATTTTTACAGAAAAAAAGTTGGCCTCTTTCGGGGCTCGAACACACGAACTTCTTATTTTAAGTCCTGTGCTCTATCCACTGAAGTATAACGCTACTTGAGATAATAGTAAACTAACTACCATTTATTATAAGACAAAATAACTTAGCGCAACTCAAGAGGATCAATAAATGTGTAGTCCATCTTGTCGCACGTGTAAATTAACATTGCCTGGTGTAATACTGTATGTTATCAATATGAAACTAATACTTTGTCTCAAAACAACCAGATCTCGACTTGTTATTTAGTGATTGATGAGTTTGTGTGTGCGCGCTTGTTATTACTTAATGCCTATTTTTAGTGTTAAAACCAATAAGTAGCCGTGGTCTAGTGGGTGGTTCAGCGTACACACTTCAAAACTTACAGATTCAAATCCCATTCCGGGAAACTATTTTTTTTATCACATATTCTGAAGCCGTATATTTATCGATATTACCTGCACGGAGGCAAAATAAAAATGTGAAATTTTACGCATCGATTTCTGCTTATATATCGACTTTTGGGGTGTTCATCGATTTGAAACTACTTCACACGTGACTCATTCATATTCATGAGTTATTACCAGTTAAAATAGAGACTGTGTAGCTTTAAGAGCAGTAACACATAATGAAGTAGACACGATATAGGCGTACGAGTAGACACCGTAGGGCTCCGGTATGCATCTGCTTAGTGATGGCGTAGGCGGTTATCCAGACATAGTAGTAATTAATAATACAGTTATAACCGAGAGTGCTTTTAGGCCATAAACTCTTGAATATAACAGTCGGTAAATGTTCACGATGCATTAAAACAATTAAATGGCAATGAACAGCAAGTTAACTGTTAACAGGTCAACGGTACAGCTGTTTTCATTGATTGACTATTTTCATTGCTCACAAAGTGTAAGCATGGAGTCGAAATTTCGAAAATGTTCATCAGTGATCCAGTAAAACCTATTAATACTCTTCTTATACATACAACCACAAAATCGAATAGAAATGGGCAGTTTCCCCCTACTTATAATGACCAGTTCCATAAAAAAAGAAGAGAGATTACTTTTTATTATATGAACTACAATCGACTGCGCCTCGGAGGTTTACATGTAATTAGTGGTGGTAAACATGTAGCACACCCATTGCATCATGGGAAGTGTCGCATAATGGCGGTTAGTAAATAATTTTCACTTCTTTTTGTAAAAAAATGATTTTTTACTAGTTTAAAGTGCCAATTTTAGTTTATATCACATTGTTGATCTATTTGTTACAATTTTCAGGCATTATCCTTTTAAAATTGTGAGTTTTAAATTATCTTTTTGCTTAGGCCTATATGGAAATGAGTGTATGAATACAATATTTTGACATCTCAGTGTTTATGTTTTTAAAGGGAGCATTCATTCATTCATGAGACAAGCTTTCTTAGAAGATACATGACCCCCACTTTTCTGTTGTTTTTGTTTGTTGTTTTTTTGTGTGTTTTTTTGTGTTTTTGGCAGCATATGTGCCATTTGTGATGAGAATGTAAGATATTCTTTTTTAATTTGGGCCTTGATATGAATGACAACATGGCATTTAAATTTTACTTCATACACAGTTCAATGCAAAAATCAATGGGCGTGTTACACATCGAATGTGAGTCGCTGTGCCTCAAGGGAAATGTTGCCAGTCTTATGCTTAAAGGTACGATATCTCATATATAATTCTCGCAAAATCAAGATCTTATCAGAAAAACAAACAAAGGATGTGTTCATTCGACTTCCAAAAATGATCCATATGATCGTGATAATATCATTCCGAATTGTCCTTAAAGCTACAGACGCTCTATTTAAACTGATACTAACTCATGATGAATATGGCGTAAATATCACATTTTATCTATCCTTCGTACAGGTAACATCGATAATACTAGTATATACGGCTTCCGAATATATTAACTTTTAATAAAACAAAAAGTTGCAAAGAACGGAATTTGAACCAGTGACCTTGAAGGTCTCACTTAACAGTTATGTCCCTTGCCAGTCACGGTAGAACTTTCTTGAGCTTAAAAAAAATACCTGTGTTATTCGGTTCTTGTTTATTTCTTAAAATGTGCAAATATTTTCTCTTTTTTTGTTGCAGGTGACAAGAATGGGACAAGTTCATGATTTCATACAGGTTAGGATATGCCTGAATGTTTCTGAGCCCAGATCTGAGAATCTAATACTGGGTAGTGATACATTTGAAAATGTCAGTGAAATGGACAAATACAAGAGAGTCTCTTCAAACTATTGATATTTAAAAAAAAAGCAAATTGGTCAACCCCGTGTTTTTAGCTGGATATTTTGCGCAAAAGACATCAAGTTTCACAAAGAAAATATTTTTAAGAAAATTCATTGAATTCTACAGTGGTCCAGAGGGGTCCTGCTACATATGCAGAGCTATGTAAAATTAACTGTGTTGTGAGACGTGAAGTTTTATTTATAACATAAAGGTTTTACCACTACACCACGGAATCTTGTTGGTATGTAGTAGCATTTTTAAAACTAAATAGCCATTACCTAATAACAATAGCACATCCGCTAAATTAAACATCGAGACTAAAGTTTAGATACGGAATCTTAGTTAAATTGTAGCCTCGGTCACCCGGCCCGCTTCTGATTTCTTCGTTACACTATGCTACACGGATCCAGAACCAGGGCCTAGGGGAAAATAGGACGTTAAAAATCGCCCTCTCGTTTTGGGCGATTTTTGTGATATTTAGAGATTCAACGAGACTTTCAAAAAACATATTTTTAAGTTAATTTAATAATATTTTCTTATTTTTAACTTATGAGAAGCTGCAAGTGACGTTAAACAGTTTAAATGCTGCATCAACAATTGACGTTGTACTTGTATTTACAACATGACGTCACGCAAACGTCGACTTTATGAGCGTGAAAAAAACGCGCGAATAAATTGTGCTGATCGCTAGTGGGCGCTTTAATTGGCCAAATCTGCCCAGACCGATATCTGCAAGTAAGACATATGCATGATACGGTCTAGCAGGCCGAGACTAAGTTAAATTGATAATAAATAGTATCAAACAAGACGAATGGTTATTTATAGAGATGACGGAGTAAACTGATACATATTGAGGGTCATAATTTATGCTACTAAATATACAATATTCTCAAGAATTCGGCATAGCTCAGCGGTAAACTCGTTGGACTGTAAATTAGAAGGTCGTGTGTTCGAGTCATGAAAGAGGCAAACTTTATTTGTCTGTAAATCATAATGCTACCTGTGTAGAGATATAATATCCTACGTTAACTTTGATTGCTTAAATACCCGATTTCGCCATGAGCTGGTGAAAATGAAGATTCAAATAAAGAAATGCCTACAAACAAGAAAGAGATTTAGAAGAGATTTTAGATAAAGATCTATACTTTAACTGGCACTAACTCATGAATATGAATGAGTCACGGTAGAAGCAGTTTAATTTCGAAGAACATCCAAAAACACGGTCAGAAATCGATGTGTGAAATATAAAAGTTTTGTCTCGTCTTCGTACAGGTAACATTGATTAAGATAAGGCTTCTAATTGATATACAAAGCATTTCTCTAACACTGAATAGGCATTACGTAATAACTAGCGCAGACACACGCACCAACGTATCAACCGCTAAATAACTAATCGAGATATAGTTGTTTTGAGACGGAATCCTAGCTTCAATTTGACAAAATATAATACTGCATAATACTGCACCTTATGCACTATAACTGATGCATATTTAGTCTAGATCATCTGCGACGCTTGCTTGTTTTCAAGACAAGCGTCAAGAACAGTCCTGCTGAACAAAGTTTGATTTTTGCCGATACACTGGCAATGTTTCTGATTGGCTGAGCTAGGAATACCTGCTATCCAAGATATACAGTAAGGCAGAAAGACAATACATTTATTAATAAACAAGATAAACGAAGAGGGAAACTTCATTATTATATCGACGAACTAAATGCGGATGGTCAGAAATACTTTATTACAAAAAAAAAATTACGATCACGTGGTTCCAGTTTCAAATTTGTTTCTGCACAAATGGTCAAGACGTTTGTATTTACAATCAAGCTTCGAAGATGATCAAGACTAATGCATCTTGACGTGCTTTCAAATATGTTTTGTATCATAATACGTGGTACTATTATATTAATTGGTACTAATATATCACGTGGTACTAATGTACCATGTTCTCAAAGTCTTTTAGTTTTGTGATAAGAGCGGCTACTGTAGATCAGAAGGTTGTGTGTTCGTGTCCCGAAAGAGGAAAACTTTTTTTTTTCTTCTGTAAATTATAATGCTATATGTTTACAGGTATGATGTGCACTACTTGATGTCTATAAAGCAAATGATGGCCAGCGTATAACAGTTATATATAATTTAAATATAAGAATTGAGTCGCTTTTTTTTCCGGCACTATCGATAAACATGTGGCAAACACGAAGGCGTATAGAGTCGAAGTATATAAGAGGCTATATCTTAAAGATAAGATTTCTCTTCACAGCCTCTGTCCCATACTTCATAGCCTCTATGCTATACTTACAGAATTCGTAATTAACGCTAGTCTTGATCATCTGCGACGCTTATTTTTCCTTTTAATAGGACATGGATGGAGTCGAAAACAGTCGGCGAAAAACGTAACATTTGACTAAAAAGGGCGTGATTCAGGTAATACACGGTCGATTTTGACGTTGAATTGACATGTACATTTTGACATCATAGGTAAACAGCCTATAAAGTTTAGAAACAATCGGTTGAAAACTGTATGAGGAGATAGACACAAACGAGATTTTAACGGAAAAATTGACGAAAAAATGGTCGTAACTCCTGTAATTATAATGCTCATTCGCAACATCTCGGACACACACTGCATCCCGAAGAATGACGGGATTGGCCGCGTTTTTTACGATTGTATATATAATGCTATAAGTGTTTACAGGTACAGGTATGGTCTGCGTGTTATTTTTTATCCTCGTTGTATTACACTGGGCAGTTAAGAGAGCAGACCTCGGTTTAAAGTCTCATCCGAAGGACTGGTAAGTTAGGTAATACTTTTTAAATAGTTCGGTAATTAACCCAAATTCGGTTCTGGCTGAGATTACACGCGCGATCCCTGGGTTACCGAGTCGCGATGTTAACCATTACACCACGGCGCTACCTGGTGGCCTGTGTAAAATTTGATCGCTGAAATACCTGAGCCGTTGAACATAAAATTCCAAATAAAGACAGGCCTACAAACAATCTCTACCCAGAGTACACTCGTTCCTCATTTGACTCTGTCAAGTCAAAGGAAGTAGGGCGAACGGTTAGGTCATGTGATTATTCCAAAAAGTTATGACGATGTTTATAATAAATCCTTTTGCGTGATCTGCAAAGATAAAATATAGACCTATATTAAATAATTTCAATTTTTATTTGTATGAGTTAATATTTTTTAGTAATTTTCTGCTATCGAGCTTCGGTTTGAAATGTTTACATATGCGTATCGATTGAGGAGACCTAAGTACGTATAAGTTTTGTAGTAAAATAGTCCCGATTAAAACTAAAATGTTTGCGAGCATTATTTCAAATCTTGCAACATCTAATCTGCAGATATTCTGAACATTATATTTACACAAGAAATTAATAAGTTTCATGCAAACATATTCCAATTTAGCAGGTTTTACCAAAATCTTGTAATTTAGTAGTTGTGAGTGAAAGGAACGATAACTCTGCGTGGAGATTGGCCTACAAAGAGGAATGCAAATACCGTTGATGATATGCAGCTTTACACGATGAAGTATTGCGAGACATGTTTGACATACAGAGACAAAATCTGACGATATTGACATTAAGTATTATTTCATATTATCTCAGCAATTAGGTCTAGCGTTTAATGCTTCCGTAATGGTGTGTTTATCTCGTAAAAGTCGCTTCACGGTGCCAATATATTATGTTCTAGTAGTATCTCAACAAGGTATCACGCTTGCCAAACAAACAAAACAAGATAGGGTACTTGAAATATGTTTGATTACTTCATTCACTTTTTTTTTACTGTAGGATCACATCGTCGGATACCCAAGGATGATTCGCGTCGATAACCTCGCTTTCGACGAAGGAAGTTAAATTGAATTGGATTTTATAGTCGCACCAACAGTTAAGGTCATATTGCAACTTTTCCAGCTTCCATTTGCGGTGCAGACCCCAGGTGCCTCTCCGGACAATTTTCGTGCACGGGCGGGTAACTGGTTAGAACCACCGACGTTCCGCAAGCCAGTTGGATAGCTTCCTCACATACATATTCCTAGGCACACGAGGGATCGAACCCATAGCGGTGAGGGGCAAGTGATTTCAAGTCAGAGACTCTAACCATCGATGAATGGAGTTATAACGTTATCAAACGTGGGTGACCACGATATTAGGATCACAATTATATCTGTATCATATTTATCAGTTGTTTTCCTAATCAAGATATTTATATTCGTACGACTTACGACACTTTATCACATAACATGGCTTCTCGTAATACACTAGTGTATTACAGATGCGAATGAGGACCGACTCAATGTGATAGTAAAACAGTTAATCCCAATTGTTTGCATGGTATATCATACGCTCGTATCCTACCATTTCATCCAACTCGTTTATTAAAATCAATAATACACAGTCACTCATGTAAGATCCTCTACACTACTCAACTTTTATAATCGGTCACCCTGGTTTTTTGAAAATAACACTAATCCTAAAAAATGGAAATCACCAAAACACATACCAATATTTTATTAAGTTTATCAAAGGTTTTAGTCCAATCAAGGCAGATTAAGTTTTATAAATCGCTAGCGATATTTGTTAATCGACGCCAGTTAAAATTTCAAATGAAAATATGAATTATTAAAAAATATATAATTCCTTGAAAAGTGACCGGTTATAAAAGCTGAGTCACGTCACGTATGTCACGTCATTGCATCAGTCTTCAGTATTTAAGAAACTAACCCGCCAAATAACGGCAAAATTTCACTACAAACCGTTTATCAAAATTCTTTCCAGGTATTCACGTCATATACTAAAATACGTATGCCGATTAAAATATATAGGTTTATTCACGAGCTCTTAAAATACCCGTGATTGAATATGCGTAAAATGAATTATGAGTTGGTAACTCTTAACCCCTTAACTCTTAATGGTTAAAGCCATTTATATTGTGTCTATAGAGTTTTTATTCTCAACTAAGTTTGTTATATAATTATACATCTCGTCGTCAGAAACGTTTAGAAACGTTGTACATAATTATGTTGTAAATTCTGACTGTTGATGGCGGCATAGGGACTTTAATTGAATTGTTTAAGGTCTACGGCTGGATGCCCTCAACCCGTCCTAGACATATTTTGACGAAGATAATAAACATTTATACCCGTCCTAGACATATTTTGACGAAGATAATAAACATTTATTTCTTATTTCTATAATTTCTTAAACGTTCAACTTTGAGTAAAATTGTATCACACTTTTCGCATATAATGGGCACAATTACTGCCATATAAGTATTCTTCCTGATATTATGTCAATGGTGTTGAATTACTGTCATATACTATAAGGTTGACATTGCTCATGCATACGCATTTGGTTGAAACTTTCGCTTGACCATATCAAATCCATTCTAGATATTGTTTTAAGATGGCGGACCAATAGTCCTTAATACTGAGCGCTACGTAGAGAAAAGTTTTAAAAATGAGAATAATGGTTCTATAGAAAACCAAACTCAATGTCACAGTAGGTCCGCAGTTTAACACAATCTCAATCAACTGGTCAATAAACAAGACAATGCACATTATAGGGAGTGGTGAAGATAGGGGGTCATATGGCCTACTGGTTAGCTTAATCGAGAGCGTCTCCGTGGCCGAGGGGTTAACGACGTTGCGATGTAAACCGTCTCGCCTCTCACCACAGCGGGTTCGAATCCCTCTGGGATCTCGACTTGTAACCGAGGAAGTGTCGATTCTTATGTTTGGCGGTAGGTGTTTTATAGACGTTTACTAGTTCTACCCAGGAAAAGAGAGTGTTCTGCCTCCACCACAAAAAAAAATCGGCCGTCATATATACCCTTTCATGTGTTGAACATGACGTAAAACACCATTCAACAAACACAACAAAAGCTTAATCGAATTTATATGTTCACAACCTTGTTATTTTCCTACCTCACACGAACATAGATCTGCATTTTCCGAAATCCTTTTTCTAGAGTTTGTAGTTTAGTTGAGTGTAGGACATCAATATTCGTAACCTTGTATAACGAAAAAGCATAGGTGCAATCGTTTCCATAAACTTAGAAAAGCTTTTGCAAAATTGTATTATCGTAACCCTGATCATCTACGTGCAAACACCTTCCTTTTGACAAAGTCGTGAAAATGCTTATGTTTGATAATGGAAAATACCGAAATATTAGTTTAAAATTAGTTTAAACGAAAAAGGCCGATTCGCTATAATGGTTTCTTTGAATAGGGAATGCAAAATTGCTTGTATAATTCGTTATATTTGAGTTCGCTATATCCGTAATATATTATATGAAGCAAAGGAGGAGCTGGCCGGGTAATTGGAAAAAAACTTCACTATAACCGAGTAATCGCTATAACCGAGTTCTCAATACGTGAGTTTTACTGTAAAAAGTGCACAGAGTTATCACCATTAACAATATCCCTTAAGGAAGTTTGGTGTCAGCTTACTACGAAACTTGTGTGATGAGTTCAGAGGCAGACGGCGCATACCGCCCTACTACACCCCTACTCCTCTACTAACCCCTCTCCCTCCCCACTCGTCACTACCCCCTGCCCATCTG
Organism: Cyrtodaria siliqua; assembly: GCA_037043455.1. Classification (NCBI taxonomy): domain Eukaryota; kingdom Metazoa; phylum Mollusca; class Bivalvia; order Adapedonta; family Hiatellidae; genus Cyrtodaria; species Cyrtodaria siliqua. Next base: position 56,123 of record JAWPHD010012267.1, read on the forward strand.
TTTCTCTACATCCCCCATTAAATATGTTTTCAATGACATAATATAAACTGTTCTACTTGGTTTTCAATGTAAAAAAAGTATACATACTCCCTATACTATAATCTACATACACGGCCAGATGGCGCATACCACCCCCACCACCACCACACACACACCTACTACCCCCCCCCCCCCCCACACCCACACACACACACACACTCTCTACTACCCCCTTTCCCATCTGTTTCTCTACAACCCCACTTAAATATGTTTTCAATGACATACTGTAAAAAATGTTCTACTTGGTTTTCAATGTAAACAAATATACATACTCCATATGCTATAATCTATATACACAGGCAGACGGCGCATACCGCACCCCCCCCCCCTCCCACCCCTCTGCTAGACCCCCCCCCCCCCCACTCACCCCCCCAAAATAAAACAATATACATACTCCCTATACTATAATCTATATACACAGGCAGACGGCGCATACACCCCACCCCCACTCTCTGCTAGCCCCCCACACCCACACTCACACCCACTCCGCCCGCCCTGTGCTTGTGTTTTTGGTCATAGCATCGTCAATCAGATTCGAATCAATCAGGTACATATTATAACAAATAGCCACAACACTGATTTCTTCAATGTGTCAATTATATTGCATCAGCGAAACGTCAAAGACATTTGAAAGCAGGTCGATTACGATCTGACCTAACCAATGCATTTTCTATGTACATGGTACGGTATAGGGAAATATCTATCTGCGACGACTCCCGTATAAAAATGCAACGTGATCGTTGAAAGAAAACCGTTTAACAACACTCATCGGTATGAAGAACTTCCAGGAGTAATCACAGACGCTGCAATCGAGTTCTTTCAGAAACGGTCATTTGTTTACTGTTACGATTAATCCGGGTCACTTATTTTCAACATGGTGAATCGTAACGGTAAACAAATGACCGTTTCTGAAAGAAAAGATTGCAGCGTCTTTGATTACTCCTGGAAGTTCTTCGTACCGGTGAGAGTTGTTAAACGGTTTTCTTTCAACGATCACGTTGCATTTTTATACGGGAGTCGTCGCAGATAGATATTTCCCTATACCGTACTATGTACATAGAAAATGCATTGGTTAGGTCAGATCGTAATCGACCTGCTTTCAAATGTCTTTGACGTTTCGCTGATGCGATATAAATGATACATTGCAGAAATCAGTGTTGTGGATATTTGTTATAATATGTACAAGATTGATTCGAATTGGATTGACGATGCTATGACCAAAAATACAAGCACAGCAAGGCTGGAAGTGAGGTCTATAGTTTTTTTCATTAAACAGCCATTGGCCTTTATATAGTGTATAGGGAGTATGATATTTGTTTACATTGAAAACCAAGTAGAACAGTCATTGAAACATATTTTAGGGGGATTGTAGAGAAACAGATGGTTGTGGGGTAGTAGAGTGTGGGGTGGGGGAAGGTAGTAGTGGGTGGGGGTATGCGCCGTCTGCCTGTGGATGAGATTAGAATTTAACCGAGTTATATTATCAATCAAGCTTGGTAAAGTTTGGTTCCCTGCATTAATGAGAGAAACGAATGAAAATAGTTGTTTTAATCAGATTGAAATATTTTACCAATTAACAAATTACGAGGAATATTTTTTTAATTAGTGTTTACTGTTTAGTTTTAAATAAAATAAAGATGTTTTATTACTTACAATACCTTTATAAATATAAGTTAAACTCCTAAATTCCGACATAATTTCTTGTGATTAATGGGTTATAAATCGCGTTTAACGTTTGCTCATTTTTACCGTTTGTTGTGTGGGTGTCTCATGTAGGTGAATTCGGTCTGGTTTCTTGGAGTAGAAATAGCATTCCTAAATGACGAACTAATTACTTATTATTTGAATGATACGTGTAAACTTCCGTTCTTACTTCCTGCCATTGCTGGCAAATATTATAACGGTATGCGCTAAAACACGGTTACGTCATTTTCCATTTAGTCTAAATTATCTGCGACGCTTGCTTTTTTTTCAAGACAAACGTCGAAAACCTTTCTCCTAAAAAGTGTTTGACGTGGCAGACATTTTACCGAGATTCTGGTATCGTTTCTGTTAACTGATACAGGTGCACCTTCTATCTAAAATAGCGTTTCCGTGGCCGAGGGATTAACGACGTTGCTTTGTAAACCTTCTCGCCTCTCACCGCTGCGGGTTCGAATCCCACTGGGAGCTCGACTTGTAACTGAGGAAGTGTCGATTCTTACGCATGACGGAAGGTGGACAGGACTTGTTTTACCAAGAAAAAGTGGTGGTCTGCATCCACCACAAAAAGAACCTTACATGTGTTGAAATTGACGTAAAACACCATAAAACAAACAAACAAACAAATCTATTCAAGATATACAGAACAGTAGAAAGACAATACATTGATAAATAAACAAATAAGGAAAGGTCATCATTATATCGGCGAACTAAATGTGGATAGTCAAAAATACTGCAACAAAAGAAAATAAAATAAAAACGCACCTTTCATCCAAGATATACATAACGGCAGAAAGACAATAAATTAATCACTAAACAAAAAGGGAAACTTCATCATTATATCGACGAATTAAATGTCGACAGTCAAAAATACTTTAATAAAATAATAATAATAATTACGGACACGTGTTTCCGGTTTCAAATTTGTTTCTGCACAAACGGTCAAGACGTTTGTATTTACAATCATACGTCGAAGATGATCAAGACAATAATTCGCTGCCATGGACGCACTTATGACAAGACGTTGCGTTTATCCGCTGTCATTGATTGGTTTACTGTTTAAATATACGTTTTAATAACAAAATGCATTGCAATGAGCAAAACAGAAAGAGAAATAGCTAAAAATGTAAAAGAACAGAGAAACACATTTTAGGCATTCATTTGTATGTACATGTAAAAGGTTTGATCTTTAATGTCCAGCGGGCTAGTATATTAATATATACTGAAAGGAAAAAGAAACGGAGGGTGCGTATTTCCGCTTTAATTGTACGTTTAATATGCTACTGCTAATCGAATGGTACAGGGCGACATTAGGCCTGTCCTTTTAGAGAGAAGGTTTAAACAGCACTGAACACACCAATGGTTACCCCTTTAAAGTTTCATTATCGTCAGAATGCGCATTTGGCTCAAGCAGGTGAGCAAACTTAGGCTTTAAATGTTGCAATCACTTAACATTAAATACAGTACTGAACTGGCTCAATTTTTCAAAGAGGAACTTCTGCATTTATGAATTTCTTGTTACCACGTGTACTGTGATTAAAACGTCTGCAACATCACAGTTGTGTCCTTTCTGTAACTAACTGCACTTTTTTTTTACAAAACATCTTGGGATTTCCTTGGAATATATATGGAATTAAGTGTGCAGTATATGCAATATATAGCGGAAATACGCACCCTGCGTTTCTTTTTCCTTTCAGTATAAAATGTTAGGTAGATACTTTAGAAAGTTCTAATCCAAATATATTTTGGAAAGAATCGGCATAGGTAATACTAAAAATATTCCGATGGAAGTTGTTGTGTCAGATGGCTCCGTAAGTTCAATGTAAATGATGTTTTATCGAAATGGAAATACGAATGTTCTAATCTTCTTAATCCTCTAAACATTTTGATGATCCAAGTAATAACAATGAAGAGACTGATAATTGAATTTAATTGATTTAATTTAATTTAAATATTTTAATTATTTTAATTTAATTTAATTTAATTTAATTTAATTTAATTTAATTTAATTTAATTTAATTTAATTTAATTTAATTTAATTTAATTTAATTTAATTTAATTTAATTAATTTAATTTAATCGATTTTAATTTAATTTAATTTAATTTAATTTAATTTAATTTAATTTTATTTTATTTTATTTTATTTTATTTTATTTCTTTTAATTTAATTCAATTCAATTTAATTTAATATAATTTAATTTAATTTAATTTAATTATTTTATTTTATTTAATAGGGATATATACTCAGTTGCAAAAGAAACTGGACACTTTGAACATTCTATTTTACACCCTATCCTCTTAATCAAGCGACAGTCCCTTAATGATTCGACCTATTGAAAAACAAATGACAACATGATATTGGCAATGGAATGATAAAAACGTTGGTACCAAACATGGAATATTCATTCTGGAATTTGTCAATTAAATTCTAAAAAAAAAAGTATACAATTAAATCTAAACAAAACTCGGTGTTCACTTTCTTTAGCAACAGAGTACAGATATATATACATTTTTTATTCTAAAATGTAAAGTCCCGACATCTTTGTCCAAAGGTATCATTACAACATCTCCAACAATCTCCACGCAGAGTTATCGTTCCTTACACTCACATATATCTCTGCTAACTACTAAATTACAAGATTTTGGTAAAACCTGTTAAATTGGAATATGTTTGCCTGAAACTTATTTATTTCTTGTGTAACTATAATTTTCATATTATCTGCAAATTAGATGTTGCAAGATTTGAAATAATGCATAGAAACAATTTAGTTTTAATCGGGACTATTTTACTACAAAAATAATACGTACTTAGGTCTCCTCAATCGAAACGCATATGTAAACATTTCAAACCGAAGCTCGATATCAGAAAATTACTAAAACAAATTTAACTCATAGAAATAAAAATTGAAATTATTTGATATAGGTCTATATTTTATCTTTGCAGATCACGCAAAAGGATTTATTATAAACATCATCATAACTTTTTTGAATAATCACGTGACCTAACCGTTCGCCCTACTTCCTTTGACGTTGACAGAGTCAAATGAGGAACGAGTGTACTCTGGGTAGAGATTGCATCTCCAAAGTCGTCAAAACACGTGATCACACATACACGTGATCACACTGATCACGTGATTCACACTGATCACGTGATCCACTATCAGCTTGTAGTTTGTTTAATGTAGTTACTTGTCACCGGCGGGTTGCCAATTGATGCGGTGTCTGAAGAATAAATATATATTTATTCTTTTTGAGGGTTTCAGGTCTCACACCACAATTAATTTTCCCATAGGGTTACTGTACAGCCTTTTCCAACATCTGAGCTTCAAAGCAGGGCAGCAGACATTGTTGTTGGTTTAATATCTTCAGTATAGCCAAGACCAGTAATTTAAAACAATAAAATACATAAGTTAGCCAGGTTGGGTTTTTTTCTCGCTCATGTTTTGTGAACCCTATGGAAAATACAAAATTCATACACTATCTAGCTGAATATGTGGTGCTTCGGTCAAACAATTCTGAAATTTGAATAAAACCTCATATCAACATGGGATTTTCTGTATCATCCGCTTTTACACTGCAGATGTATGCTAAAGCAAAGAAAAACATATTTTTCAAATTAAAAATTGCCTAAAATTGAGAAAAATTGAATTATTTTCTGTTTTCCTTTTCAGGGGAGATAATAGAAGTGTGAGACCTTTAGTCAATCTATTTCAAGAAGCTGGCTCCAGACGTGAACATCGTGTATCCACTCCAGGATAGCTGAGTGTGATCACAGATGCTATCATTATATTTATAGAATTGATATAATTATAAGCGCTCAGTTATTGTCGTCATGATGTGAATACTTGAGCCAGAAAAGGAAAGTACTACACTTCAAACTTACAATTGTTGTCATTTCATCGATGAAGTATAACGGCGATTATATGATTTATCACAAACATACGCGGTGCAACAGTTATTTCTGGATTAAAGTGTGTGTTAATCAAAACTTATTGAAACAAGATGCTCAAGTATTGCAGAGCGTCCCGGCATTTTTTTAGTAACAGTGACCTTGACCTTGACCATAAATGCAATCCCAAACTTGCTTTTCATACAAAGCCACATACACACCAAGTTTCAGGCCAATATCTCATCCCTAAGTAAAGTTAATGAGCAGAAACAGGTGTTAGTAACAGTGACCATGGCCTTGTACCCACTGGCCTCAAATGCAATTCCAAACTTGCTTTTCATAAAAGCTACCTACCAACCCAGTGTCAGACCAATACTTCATTCCTAACTAATGTTATTGAGCGGAAACAGTTTTTTCTATTTTTAATAACAGTGACCTTTACATTCCCCATTAATCCCAAATGCAATCCCCAGTTTCATTTTCACATAAGCTACCTACCCATAACGTTTCATTCCAATATCTCGATCATTCCTAACTAAAGTTATTGAGCGGAAACCACTTTTCTATTTTTAGCAACAGTGACCCTGACATTAAATCCAATTGCCCCAAATGCAATCCCAAACTTGCTTTTCATATAAGCTACCTAGAGTATTATAATACCTACAAATATCTCATTCGTAACTAAAGTTAATGCGCAGAATCTGTTTTTTTCTTCTATTTTTAGTAAGAGTGACCTTGGTCTTAACCCCAGTCGCCTCAAATGCAATCGCCAACTTGTTTTTGATATAAGCTACCTACACTAAGTTTCAGGCCAATACGTCATTCCTAACTAAAGTTATTGAGCGGAAACCATTGTTTAATTTTAATAACAGTGACCTTGACATTGACCACATTGACCCCAAATGCAATCCCAAAGTTTCTGTTTATATAAGCTACGTACCAATAACGTTTCATTTCAATATCTCATTACTAACTAAAGTTATTGAGCGGATTTCTTTTCTATTTTTAACAACAGTGTATTTTTTGTGTAATATTTACTATTTCTGTTGCCACAGCAACCACAATTTTTGACAATAAAACAAAAAGATGTGCATGATCTCTCACTCCCTTTTACCTACTCACAAGTTTTCATTTAATTATCTTAAGCTTTTCTTTTGTTATCAAAGGATCCTTATATTCTGTGTATTTTTACTATTTCCGTTGCCATAGCAACCATGTTTTTGTCAAATCAACAAAATAAATTAACGTGCATAATCCCATCATTACCCTCTACTAACATGTGAAGTTTCATAATATATATTAAACAGTTTTCTCATTATCGCAGGATCCATATTTGTGGGACGATCTGACGGACTGAATGACTGACAGTCTGACGGACGAACGGACGGGGGCAAACCTAAAGTCCACTCCAGTGACACACCGGTAGGGTACTAATAAATGGCATTTAAGCTGGTTACTGTATCGCAGTGTCAAGTAATACATCCTGATACACTCGAGCTGACTAGTGTATGGTAGTGTCAAGTAATACGCCCAGACACGCTCGAAATGACTAGTGTATCGCTGTGTCAAGTAATACGTCCAGACAGGAAATATCAATCAATGTACTGAATGACCCTGGTTCAAACACACTCGAGATGACTCGTGTATCGCAGTGTCAACTAATACGTCCTGACACACTCGATAATAGTGTATCGCAGTGTCAAGTAATACATCAAGTCACACTCGAGATGACTAGTGTATCGCAGTGTCAAGTAATACGTGCAGGCACGCTCGAAATGACTAGTGTATCGCAGTGTCAAGTAATACGTCCAGACAGGAAGTATCAATAAATCTATTGAATGACCCTGGTTCAATAACACTCGTGATGACTAGTGTATCGCAGTGTCAAGTAATAAATCCAGACACACTCGAGCTGACTAGTGTATCGCAGTGTCAAGTAATACATCCAGACACACTCGAGATAACAAGTGTATCACAGTGTCAAGTAATACATCCAGACACACTCGAGATGACTAGTGTATCGCAGTATCAAGTAATACATCCTGATACACTCAAGCTGACTAGTGTATCGCAGTGTCAAGTAATACATCCTGACACACTCAAGCTGACTAGTGTATCGCAGTGTCAAGTAATACATCCAGACACACTCGAGATAACAAGTGTATCGCAGTGTCAAGTAATACATCCAGACACACTCGAGATAACAAGTGTATCGCAGTGTCAAGTAATACATACTGATACACTCGAGCTGACTAGTGTATCGTAGTGTCAAGTAATACATCCTGATACACTCGAGCTGACTTGTGTATTGCAGTGTCAAGTAATACATCCTGATACACTCGAGCTGACTAGTCTATCGCAGTATCAAGTAATACATCCTGATACACTCGAGCTGACTAGTGTATCAGAGTGTCAAGTAATACATCTAAACACACTCGAGATGACTAGTGTATCGCAGTGTCAAGTAATACATCCTGATACACTGAAGCTGACTAGTGTATCGCAGTGTCAAGTAATACATCCTAACACACTAAAGCTGACTAGTGTATCGCAGTGTCAAGTTATACATCCTGACACACTCGAGCTGACTTGTGTATCGCAGTGTCAAGTAAAACATCCTGACACTCTCGAGCTGAATAGTGTATCGCAGTGTCAACTAAATACATCCTGACACACTCGAGCTGAATAGTGTATCGCAGTGTCAAGTAATACATCCTGGCACACTCGAACTGACTTGTGTATCGCAGTGTCAAGTAAAATATTCTGACACACTCGAAATGACTAGTGTATCGCAGTGTCAAGTAATACATCCTGATACACTGAAGCTGACTAGTGTATCGCAGTGTCAAGTAATACATCCTGATACACTCAAGCTGACTAGTGTATCGCAGTGTCAAGTAATACATCCTGACACACTCAAGCTGACTAGTGTATCGCAGTGTCAAGTAATACATCCTGACACACTCGAGCTGACTTGTGTATCGCAGTGTCAAGTAAAACATCCTGACACTCTCGAACTGAATAGTGTATCGCAGTGTCAAGTAATACATCCTGACACACTCGAGCGGACGTGTGTATCGCAGTGTCAAGTAAAATATCCTGACACACTCGAGATGACTAGTGTATCGCAGTGTCAAGTAATACATCTTGATACACTGAAGCTGACTAGTGTATCGCAGTGTCAAGTAATACATTCTGATACAATCAAGCTGACTAGTGTATCGCAGTGTCAAGTAATACATCCTGACACACTCAAACTGACTAGTGTATCGCAGTGTCAAGTAATACATCCTGACACACTCGAGCTGACTTGTGTATCGCAGTGTCAAGTAAAACATCCTGACACACTCGAGCTGAATAGTGTATCGCAGTGTCAAGTAATACATCCTGACACACTCTAGCTGAATAGTGTATCGCAGTGTCAAGTCATATATCGTGACACACTCGAGCTGACTAGTGTATCGGAGTGTCAACTAATACGTCCTGACACACGTGATAATAGTGTATCGCAGTGTTAAGTAATACGTTTAGACACGCTCGAGCTGACCAGTGTATCGCAGTATCAAGTAATACATCAAGTCACACTCGAGATGACTAATGTATCGCCCTGTCAAGTAATACATCCTTACACACCCAAGCTGACTAGTGTATCGTCCTGGCAAGTAATACATCCTGACACACTCAATTGTGTCGCCCTGGCAAGTGATACATCCTGACACACTTGTGCTGACTAGTGGACAGCAGTAAATACACGAGGCATATTCCGCGAAGAATGACGGGATTGGCCGAGTTTGCACGAATGCCATACAAGTAGATGCAAAGGTCAAACAGAAAAGTGTTGCACTCACAGAACGTATATGATCATCCAAAAACACACATAAAACAAGCAAATATATGAAAATATATACCTTTGCATGTAAATTGTTAAACATCAAAAACACAAAAGGGTTCAACCCGATTTCATAGGTCATCAAACCTCACCATTCCCAAAATAACGGAACAGTGTAAAAAAAGTAATGACAGAAATGATTATGTATATATGAATAGTATTTACGATAATAACATTTGGAGAAGGGTTATCGTAGTTGGTAACAGTAACCTTGATGGGTGAGCTTTTTGTTTGTTCAACGCTTGCGAATGCTAAATTCCTTAACATGACTATACACGCTCTTGAAAACAAAAATATGAGAAACATATACCCCCGCTAGAGGCTGCCGTCTAAATGGGGATAATTCATATTGTCAAAACTGAAGTCATTTTTCTTATCACATATCTTGCTTATTATTTTCCATTAAACAGTGTTATGTAAATGAAGAAATGATTGAAGATATGAAATGAATGAAGATAGCGTGTTGTTCTATTTAAGACTCCAATCACATACGCTCGAGTAGCTTGTAAAAATCCGTCATAACACTATAAAAACAAATCTGCGACAAGGAGAGTTAGTACCAGTTATACCAACGAAAATGTAATCAAGTAAAAATGCCTCACAAAATTCTTTGCAAGTCCACATAGTGTAATTGTCTAATGTGTTTACCCTATGTCAGAAGTATTTTGAATAAGAGTATTAAAACTGTCTGGCAATGATGTTTATAGTGCTGACAAAACATAGTTACGTATTGATAAAATCTGACGTTTATTTCAAATGTTATCAAGACCGTGTTCCGAATTTCGATTGACAGAACTTAAAGAATTCCAGAGTTTTCATAAACCTTATCTTGAAATACGTTTTACGTGATATTTAAGACATAAAGTTAAAAGTTTGAAGATGTTTGTAGAATGTGCAGGCAATGGCATAATAAATAAAACGGGATGCATAAGGTTGTTTATGTAATTTGAGATCATGAGATCATCCAGTTAATGTACACAAGTAGGGAGTGTGGGTGGGTGGGTGGGGGGAGTGGGGGACAACTTTTAAAAAGCAATTAACAACCAAAATATACGGACATAAACACGTGTTGTTTTTAGTTTGGGTGAGAGGGGTGTGGTCCGAGACTTTTTTAGAACAAATGTTGACAACCAAAAAAAAAACAGCGGAAAAAAAGTTTAAAATGCCGGTTGTTCTTATTGATTCAGCTTTTAAAAATAACATGACATACTGAGTACACATAATCATAAATAGCGTTACGATTGTAATATTAAGCTAAAGTGTTTACCTTTACTGAGTATATTAATCTGTATTATATGCTACTCCACGTCTAAATTTACTGTTTGTTTTCTTACGTTCTGTGACGTTAACGGTTTAAAAAAAAATTACGTCATGTTACGTTTCGTTACGCCATGAAACAGAGATAAGAAACTCATGCGCGTAGCCAGATGGAAGCTCGGAAGCCGGACCCGTTCCATATTTTTCCCTGATATAGTGTTTGGAAGCCCGAGCATACCACGGACCCCTTTTGCCGCTCAAATCCAATGTTGGGCTTCCACTTTAGTCTGCGCCTGCGCAACTGGAACTATTTTATTTTGACGTGTTATTGAGAAATAACAGGACACTTTTAAGAATGACTAACCAATCAGAATGCAGTAAATATATGTATAAGTCGTATAATCCGCTTTCCTAAATCAAAATGAAATCTAATTTAAACCAGTCTTGATTAGTCGTTCATTATGCATAGTATGGCATGTCTGCAGGTTTGATTGCTAAAATATGTATATTCATTTCAGTATTATCACAAGATTTCTTAAATGCATAGCAATTGTTAAATTCTTAGTAGTAGAGCAAAGTTCAGGTATTTTTTGGACGTACCCGGGACCGAGGTATAACAAGCACTGTCATATAATAGTTTGAAGTTGTTGGGACTACCGGCATAAATTTGAAGTTTTTGGTATAAAAAGTAGTACTGGGACAACAATGTTTGGTATAACACACATTATGATACACCAAAACAATTGTAAGAAAGAGTGCGTTAAACAAATGTTTTTAAATTTGACCTAAATCGAGGACATACAGAGATACTGAAGATGGCGTCGAAGATGGCACCAAATTACAAATATCCTATTAATAACGCAAAATGTGAGCGTTTCGGAAAACAATAATTTAAATTATTTTATTTTGAATAAATCGAACTTACATAAGAAGTATTTACTTACATAAGAAGTAAAAGAAATAAGTAAAACCCGCTAGGTCAAACGGTCAATTTAGTGCAAAAAAGTGAAGGTTAACTGTACACAAGTTAGTATTGGGACAACTCATTTTTTGTATCACATTTATTAAATTTAAACACATCGTTTATGTAAGAATTAAGGTAAGTTTAAAAATATATGCATTATGGGAGCAAGATAAGGCTGTCTTTTTAATCGGATATAACGATGAAAACAGCTCGAGGGACATTTTGTTCCCTCAAAACTCAGTAAAAATGCTGTTTGAAAAACTGTGACATACGAAACTAACTATAATACAATACAAAAAAAAACTTTTATACTTTAGGTGTTAAAGACTAGGTCAATATGTCAAATTAGTGCCAAACAATATAAATGTTAGTATTACGATATTTTTTATTTGTGCAAAACACACTTTATTATATTCTTAAATAATTGTAAGGAAAACTTTAAATAAATGAAATAAAACCTTCCCTATAAATCTCACCTCTGTCACGAGTATAATTATAAAGGATCTTCAGTTATGAAAATGGTTAGCTAGAATGTGTCTTTTAATGTTAGATTTAAATGACTCCGCTATTCAATTACATTACATAAGCTTATCAATGGCAGACACAACATGCAATTCAAACTCATGTTAAACAAGCTAAGTATGCCTTTTACACAATCTTTGAATCTAATGGTGTCATGCACCTTTTTCATATTTCCAGGTAATTGTTTAGGAAAATGTATGCTCTTAGAACAGTCGAATATAGACTCACCAAGTCATGATACAATTCATATTATGTAAATAAGAGCTACTTAAAAGAATTACTCAGTCGAGGACTTTAAAAACGCCTCATGTACAAGTATATAGCAATAATGTTTGATACAAACTTCAAAATTGCCGTGTGTCCCTTTAACTTACCAGGCCTATTACTATATTTCCTAAGAATATAAAATATTGTTAATAGTATCATTAGGCACTTACTTGTACTCCCTATAATAAATCATGATCGATGTAGTCCTCACATGCTACTCATGAAACTAGTGTTGTAGAAATGCATCTGCAGCAATTTGAATCATTATGACAACCTTTACAGCCGCAAACAATTGTACATTGTTGTTCATTTGAAAACTAAAGATGCAGACGACAGCCGCAACCAATTGTACATTGTTGTTCATTTGGAAGCTGAAGATGCAGACGACAGTCGCAAAGAATTGTACATTGTTGTTCATTTGAAACCTGAAGATGCAGACGGGCACAAGATGGATTATCTAGCTAGTTGGTTGGTTCGGGAAGATTATCTATGACTATTTGTGTCAAAGCACTCCTTCATATCAAAAGTTGATAAGCACATCAAAGCAAGTCATTTTTAGTGCAAGAGAAAACTGCCATATGTTGGTGGCAATATTATTGGTTTAGTAGTTGTAATGTTCAAAACGTGTTCATAACCTTCTCTATTCATCGCTGCTCATGTCATTAACACTGTAGTCACGTGTTCCTTTACATCTTAATACTGCGGTGCATCTGTCACTATTAATTTCAATGCAGACTTTTGACATTTGCATTTGTCGCTTTGTGTATAAGAGTAATTTGAGAGGGAAAATGCTTTCCCCTGATTGGTCAGTATTTAAACACGTTATGACACGCGTTATCTGACCAGTTTTGGTCAGTTTTCCTATCATACAGCGTTGGGCGTTTACCTTGTACATACGTTTTCAGATTTATTTTTTGTGTAATGGCGGAGGAAGAAAATCGAACTGCAGAAATCAGCTCTACACTGAAGCTAGTGTTAGGACAGTTTCAAGCTCAAAGTGAAGAGATTAACTTCTTGAGAGAAGACGTTAAAGGTAACAATTTGATAGTTTCGTCAGATGTGAACAAATTAAAAGATAAAGAACTTTTCTGGAAGAACAATAGTAATAAAATCCAGCACGGTTTCAATTCCGACATTGCCGACAACTGCGCCCAAATTTCCAGGGCCATTTCTAATAAGAAATTTGACTACGCCAGCGAGTTAGCGCAAGGCGCGGAGGAAAAACTCAAGCAGATAAATAAACTTATCCGCATTGCGGACACGTCCGAATGATGTTGGGAGGCGGTTCGCCAATATGAAGCTAATCCAGTTGCTAGCGACAGAGAAGACGAGTCCAAAATCAGCAAGGCCGAAAACAGAGCTCTGCGCAAAAGAAAATGGGACTTAAAACCTACCAAAACTAATCGTGTTCCTATGGTTCCTAATCCTGCGCACTCAACTAGATTCCAAACAAGCATGCCCGGGAATATACCATTCCAATTTAGGGCCCCAGCATCATCAGGGTATTTTGGCGGAGGAAATTCTTCTTTTCGTGCCTTTCCACAAGCCAGCAAGAGAGGGAGTTGTTTCGCTTGTGGAGAGTTCAGCCATTTTCGGCAATTCTGTCCATTAATGCCGATGGAAACAACGGTTTCAACACACGACAGGCGCAACCTAGGCGCAACCTAAACACACCACCAGTAGTTCTTTACATAGTGATTTACACATGCTTATCACGAGTATGAACAAGGGCAAAAGCAATAGATTAAAAGATAACATCGAGTATTGGAAACGAATCGAAGCGAATGATTTCATTATAGAAACGATCGTAAGTGGCTATAAGATACCATTCTTTTCTACACCTCACTGTTTTGAAAAACAATTTGTCTGCCAGGAAAGAATCTATTTTTGTTGCTGCAGCAATCAAAGCTTTATTATTGAGAAGTTTGATTGATAAATGTATACACATGTTCCATATGTTGTCAATCCATTGACTGTAGCAACAAACAGCAGTGGAAAGAAAAGGCTTATTTTAGATCTTAGACCTGTTAATAAACATTTGTGGAAACAATCTGTAAAATATGAAGACTTGAGAACAGTTTTACAATATTTTGAGCCAAATTGTTACATGTTTAAATTTGATCTGCATTCAGCTTATCATTTCATAAACATTTTCCTAGATCACACTCAGTTTTTGGGGTTTTCGTGGATAGATGATGAAGGGAAACAGATGTTTTACAAATTCTTAGTACTCCGTTTTGGTTTAGTATATTCTATTCTATTCTGTTCATTCAACAGATTATTGCAGAGAAGCTCAAAGGACCGTAACAAAGTCTAGTTTTGGTTTGATTACAGCAGGATATAGTTTTTGCAACACGTCCTTTGATTGCAAAATGGAGAGGAGAGGGAAAGAAAGTACTCATGTATTTAGATGACGGTTCCGGATGTAGTCATAATTTAAGTAAGTGCACTATATTGGCAAATTCAGTCAATGCTGATTTACTCAGCTCTGGTTTCGCTCCTAATACAGAAAAGTCGTGTTGGGTACCCGTTCAAATTTTATAATTTTTAATTCAGAATTAAATCAAATTTACATTCCAAAAAGACGTATTGACAAAGCAATAAATACTTTGAGAGAGATTGAAAATGGCTTAGCAAGTTATAGACGGGTACATATTAAGAAAGTGGCTAGTTTGGTTGGTCAAATCATTTCCATGTCTATTGTGATTGGTAGTAGACTAGGTTATTAAGTATGGATATAAGCACAGCTTTTTCCTGGTCATCATACGTTAAGTTGAGTAACGAAAGTAGAGAGCAGTTAGCATTTTGCAATTCAAATTTAGAAAAGATTAATATCAGGACCCTACATACGTCCGAATCATTTTCCAGAATGGTTTACAGCGATGCTAGCAGTGCAGGTTATTCAGGGTATGAGGTTGAAACAATCAATGATATTTTGGCCCCGTGTGGTTCCCGGGGGCCCCCGTTTGGTCACGGGGCAAATAATAGGGCCACTGCAGATCCCTTAGGAGGGGTAGGCAGAGGGGTAGAATACCCCCAAATTCATGTTCATTTTATCATTTTTTGTTCATGTTCATTAAAGGTCTTCATCATGATCCATGCATTGTTTCAGGTGCTATCTCGCTCGCATCAAAAGAGCAGTGGCAGAAAAAAAATAACGTGGCTCCAGCGTAAATGGAGTTTCTACGATAGAATTTGCAGCAACTCTGCAGTTCAGGGTGAGAAGGTTCTAGGCCCATTTTCCATATTTTATCTCGATGTACATGGAAGATGAGCCTGGCATGTTCATGCCTGTTAGGCGCCATATAACCTTTTCATGTGTTGGTGCGCCTTAAAACCCCAATTCAATTCAATTCATGGTATTTGGGATTGTACTTCAACATGGAGAGAATTAGTGGCAGTACACAGGGTTCTAGTATCTCGAAAAGGGGTACCAGCTAGTGGTTCTCAGACAATCAAGGCACTTGTAGCATTGTCAACAAAGGTTCCATGAAACATGACTTGCATGAAGTCGCTATCCAAACATTCTCTTTTTGTTTAGAAAACTGTAGTGTATTAGAGATGGAATGGATTCCTAGAGAGTTGAACGACCGTGCAGATTATTTGTCAAAAAGTAGTCGACAGAGATGACTGGGGGATTTCACTTCAGATTCTGGAAATACTTGTGTCTAGATGGGGTCAATGTGAAATAGACTGGTTCGCATCCAACCACAATGCAAAATTACCTGCATGCTGATCTATGCTAGACGAACGTATTGGATGCTGAAAACAACTATAATACAAATAAACAGGTCGAGAAACTCTACGAAAATCTCATTATGTATGAGTTATGGGCGATTTTTTTCAAGCGAGTTTTTGCAAAGGCAGAAACACGATGTGACGTCACGCGCACCTTCATCGACTATAGTGTTATATTGGCGCAAAGAGCCGATTCTGTCAACCCAAATTAAACGAGATGTCCGGGGGAAGAGTTGTTTCAGTGTATTTATTATGTATAAATGTATATAGCAACAACTATTTCAAAAGGGTTTTAGTGATTCACGATGTCAGTGAATTATTATTAATGATAAGATGAAATAAAGAAACATGTTTATACATCACTGGATTGTTATTGATGTTTTGAAATATAACATATATAGAAATCTTGTTATCGTTATATCTCCTGTATAGAACGTGAAAACAACATGCATATTGCTTTATTTTGTTGGAATATAGTAAGTTATATACAATTAAGTCTTGTTATCGTTATATCTTCTGTATTTAAGCTCGGATTTGATCAAAACTTTCATAGATTGTAGAGATTCTAGTTGTGCAGGAAAGTTAAAACGTGTCTCTACGTCATGAAGACTTGACGTCACAATGTTATTAAAAACTTTTTTTTTTCACTGATCGCATTTGTTAAGTTGTTTTACTATGAAATCAATCAGTGTATGTCTCAGTCAACGCTGACAGTTTTATCATCGTCATCCAAAATGGCCACATCGCTGACCGTTGTGACGTTATGACGTCATCCGATTTGGAAAGCCAGTGTTCAATCAGGTTCTGATAGATCTATTCATTCATAACAAGTGACAAGCTCCAGATTGCGTTTTTATTCATAACATGTGTCAAGCTCCAGATTATCTGAGTTTTCATTCATAACATGTGTCAAGCTCCAGATTATCAGTATTCATTCATGTGTCATGCTCCAGATTATCTGAGTTTTCATCCATAATGACAAATGTTTAAACCGAGTTGCATTTTGTTACAATGTTTATTTTTATTTGCATGCATATTTTAAAAAATGTTTTTATGTCCATTTTCAAAAATATATTATGGAGTCTCAGTAATATTTGGTGAATTCGGGCACTGTATTTACAAAAAGATTTAAGCCTATTTCGACTTTTTTTTAATTTTATTTGTTGACAAGTCCATTTATTTCAATACCCACTAGCCATATATCTCTGTCAAAGGAGCTTGACACGTGTCATCAGAGTCCTCACTTACGGATACATGTTTCATAACTTTTTATTTCATTTTAGTTAGATGATAAAACAATTTCAACATAGAGTTTCAATTAAAGTTTTTTAAGCAGCTTCATATATTTCAATTATATCAAATAACAATGGAAATGTCATTAGCCCTATAAACCCCACACCTTCCCCACTCCTACACCTCCATCACCATCACTCCAGATAAATAGACAAATATTTGTTCTAATATTCTTTTTGGTTTCTCTTCAGTTACCATGTCTGCATCCTGTTCTCTTCCAACCCCTTCACCCCCTCACACCTCCCCCACCCCACCCACACACACACAACCACCACCCCACACTCTCCACTTTAAGACTCCCCAAATAAAAATATTGTATTATTTCTTTTTTTTTACCTATTCAGTAACGCTTCACTTCCCCTCCCCAACGCTCTTCAAGTTCATATTCTTTCTGGGGTATTGAAGGTCTTACTTTGATATTTGGTATATATGTTTACTGACCACCCACTCCCTGCACCCCCTACACCCTCACCTCACCACCACCTAACCTTCAGACTTGACCTTGTGAATGAACTGGCACCATGGTTGGTGAGACAAAAGTGTCAGTGTCCTTGTTTAAAATTTACTTTGAATAGTGGAGCATGCTGTCCTTTTTAATATGGATCTTTTCATATTTGGTGGATGGAACTCCATGTGCTGGTTTCAGTCTTTAGTTATGCTTGTCCTGGTCTGCTTTCTATGTGAGTCCACCTTTTGCTCTTCTAAAGTATGTATTGATGGGATGTTGTTTGGTGGTTTAGGGGATTGTCTTGTACTGGGCAAACGACTACCATGTTTCATACCATTCTTATTAACACTGGCATATAGCGCATAGCTCCCATGGAACCCAAATTGTGATGGCCCATAAAATGTGCAATAAAGGCAGATCTAGGTTTGCATGTAAGCTATTGTATAAATCTATAATTTTGGTTTGGGATTTCTTATAGCATTACGCATTTTATTCATACTTCACCCATATTAGGGCATGGGCTCCCTTCTCCTCGCCTACACCCCACCCCCCTCACTCGAAACTCAATGGTTTTTTTGTTTGTTGTTTTACATATTTCTGTGTTGTTTTGGTCAATTCATAACATATAGCTATGTTGCCCCCCTCGCCCCTCCGCCCCGCTACCCCCACCCCCTCCCCCACTAGTACGTACTTAAGCATATGAATATATATATATAATTTTGGTTTGGAATTTCTTATAGCATTACTTCACCGTGGGATCCTCCTCCTCGCACCCCACTCCCCTCACCCATATATCTGTGTTGTTTTGGTCAATTCTTACACCTATAGCTATGTTGACCCCGCCCCCCTCCCCCACACTCGAAACTCGTTTTTTGTTTGTTTGTTTATTTACATATTTCTGTGTTGTTTTGGTCAATTCTTACACTTATAGCTACGTTGACCCCCCACTGACCCCCCCCCCCCCTCCCCCCCCCCCCCCCCCCCCCCACTCAAAACTCGTTTTTTTCCCCAACCACTCTATCATCACCACCACTAGAATGTTTTTTTTGTTGTTTTTTTACATATGTCTGCGTTGTTTTGTTTTATCAAATCTACACCTATATCACTATATCAATGTAATTAGTGGTGGTAAACCTAAACGGTTTTCTGTTTTTCATCACTACAACGGAGCGTCACAGAAATGGTTCAGTTTAATTAAAACGGCATGAATTATTTTGTAGTAAAACCTTGAGCATATTTTACCAGATCTGAATTAGTGAAAATATAACATTCTCTAGCTGGCTTGTAAAAGTATTCATTCCCATAGACCTAATAACAAATTATTACTGTCTATGTCTGTGTTCATTCCAAAGCATATTTTCCTCCGTATATTTATAGCGTCGGGTAATTTGTGTTTACCATTCAGGTTACGTAACTCCTTTAGTTTGGTTTTAATTTAATTATTTAGTCAAGCGTTCCTAATCGTAAATCAGTTATTTTGTTACATAAAATATCCGTAAAATATTCCAATAAAGTATGATGATTCGTTAGCCTCTATGATGATAGAGAGGGCTGGCGTAGCGCAGTCGGTAGCGCGGCGTATTTGTAACCGGAGGCCCCGGGTTCAATCCTCCGTGGTGCCACTTAGTTCCGTCGGTGTGTTCTTGGGCAAGACACTTTCCCTCAGCCTCGTCCGTCGGATGGGGACGTAAACCGGCCGGTCCCGTGTATCGGTCCTCCGAGCACGTTAAAGACAGACACGTCAATCTTGAAGTTTTTATCAAGCATTAAAATTAGCTTCTCGATTTATTTATCCAGTATTATATTGACTTTAAACCTGCTTGCATATATTTCCGGATTCCTATGTATCCTTCCCCTCTCTCTGGGGCGGCTCTAAATAACATATACTGTGTTGATGAGCCGTTAAACAACATTCAATTCAATTCTATGGTGATAGCAGACGGATAGATAATTGTAGCTTTGAGGCATACAGGAAGTAAATCACTGTGGTATTCATGCCTGGTGTAGGTATTCATGCCTGGTGTAGGTGGTATTCATGCCTGGTGTAGGTATTCATGCCTGGTGTAGCCTGGTGTAGTCGAAAGGAGTTCCCAAATATATAATCCCTAACTTTTTTTGTGATAAAAGGCATTTTTGAGTATTTAAGGCCTGTTTTCCTGGCTGAAATGACTTTATTGACTTGTTTGTGATAGCTAAAAACCATTTGCATGGTTGTATGATGATTTTATTTGTCAACTTGACAGTTTTGAAAGTGAAAGTAGAACACATTTAAGAGGTGCCGAATGAACGCAGTTTGTTCACGGTATCAACAAAGATCAGAATTTTATTTTCTTATATGCCACATGACCCCTACTATTCTCAGCAGTTTTCTAGAGAGGCAGGTCTCATGACTAAGAACATGTAAGTGAATCTTAGTTTGAACTTCATTTTGAAAAATGGATAACTAAAAAGCTTGCTCAATATTGCATTGGACTCAATGGGATTTGATTTACTTCCGGTACACCTTGATAGTCTTGATCATCTTCGACGCTTGATTGTAAATACAAACGTCTTGATAAGAAACCGGAAACACGTGTCTGTAATTATTATTATTTTATCATAGTATTTTTGACCATCCACATTTAGTTCGTCGATATAATAATGAAGTTTCACTCTTTGTTTATTTATTGATTTAGTGTCTTTCTGACGTTCTGTATATCTTCGATAGAAGGTGCGTCTGTATCAGCCAATCAGAAGCTATACCCGAATCTTGGCAAACTTGGCAAACTTCAAACTTTTTTTAGAAGAACAGTTTTAGACTTTTGTCTTGAAAACAAGCAAGCGTCGCAGATGGTCTGGACTAAGCGTTTAACAGCAGACATTATCTTCAACTTAACTTGGCAAGTTGCTGATGATAATACAAATACTGAAGATATTTGGCCATATGAAATTGACAGTGTACGATTTTTTTTTAAAGACAGACAC
>JAWPHD010012268.1:0-77088 GCA_037043455.1 Cyrtodaria siliqua
ATACACGTGCTGCTCACCCACGAATTTCTGACTTTACCTAGGGTGGTGCCCTACTACAATGATCCGGGTATCTACATTATTTTTTTTGAAATTATTTTCTGCAGAGAAAACAAAACACACACATGTATTTAAATGCATAAATAGGCGTAGGCCTAACATTTGTAAAAAACGCATGGCAATAACAAGTTTAAGAGTAATATTGTATCATGTATAGTTTATATTCAATATAACTGTAAACAAAAGAAGAGCATAAATTAATTATGCTTCTATAGTGACGACTGAAAATAGCTTTTACGTATCCTGAGATGTTTCAAATAAGCTCGAACAAAACAATAATGCTTTCAATAGCGCTGCTATCAATTGTATGATGTCGTATGTACATTATAGTGTTATATTGGACTCCAAAACCATTTTTTCTTTCAGCAAAATATTTTATTCATGCGTTTGCCCAGTTTCGATGGGGCGTATTTCAAGAATATGCAGAGGAAGGGGAATCACAATTTTATTTCTCACTTTCAACTGGTCATCCTGAAGCCATACGCTGCACAAGAGGCTTACGTGGACTTGTACAGAAAAATGACGCCACCCACACGATATGCTACACAGGTATGCCACCCACACGACATGCTACACAGGTACGCCACCCACGCGATATGCAACACAGGTACGCCACTCACACGATATGATACACAGGTATGCCACCCACCCGATATGTTACACAGGTATGCCACCCACACGATATGCTACACAGGTACGCCACCCGCATTATATGCTACACAGGTACGCCACCCACACGATATACTACACAGGTATGCCACCCACACGATATGCTACACAGGTACGCCACTCGCACTATATGCTACACAGGTACGCCACCCAAACGATATGCTACAAAGATACGCCACCCACACGATATGCTAAACAGGTACGCCACCCACATTATATGCTACACAAGTACGCCACCCACACAATATACAACACAGGTACGCCACCAACAAGATATACTACACAGGTACGCCACCCACACGATATACTACACTGGTATCCTACCCACACTATATGCTACACAGATATGCCACCCGCACTATATGCTACACAGGTACACCACCCACACTAAATGCTACACAGATACGCCTGCCGCACAATATGCTACACAGGTACGCCACCCACACGATATACTACACAAGTACGCCACCCACACGATGTACTACAAAGTTACGCCACCCACACGATATACTACACAGGTACGCCACCTACACGAGATGCTAAACATGTACGCCACCTGCACTATATGCTACTCAGGTATGCCACCCGCACTATATACTACAAACTTACACAACACACACGATATGCTACAAAGGTATGCCATACGCATTATATGCTACACACTTACACAACACACACGATATGTTACAAATGTACGCCACCTGCACTATATGCTACACCGGTACGCCACCCACACGATATACTACACAGGTATACCACCCGCACTATATGCTATACAGGTACGCCACCCACACGATATGCTACACAGGTACGCCATCCACACTATATGCTACACAGGTACGTCACCACACGATATGCTACACAGGTACGCCACCCGCATTATATGCAACACAGGTACGCCACCCGCACTATATGCTACATAGGTAAGCCATCCACACGATATGCTACACAAGTACGCCATCCACACTATATGCTACACAGGTACGCCACCCACACGATATGCTACACAGGTACGCCACCCGCATTATAGGCAACACAGGTACGCCACCCGCACTATATGCTACACAGGTACGCCACCCACACTATATGCTACACAGGTACGCCACCCACACAATATGCTACACAGATACGCCACCACACGATATGCTACACAGGTACGCCACCCGATATGCTACACAGGTACGCCACCCGCACTATATGCTACACAGGTACGCCTACCACACGATATGCTACACAGGTACACGATATGCTACACAGGTACGCCACCACACGATATGCTACACAGGTACGCCACCCACACGACATGCTACACAGGTAAGCCACCCACACGATATGCTACACAGGTACGCCACCCACACTATATGCTACACAGGTACGCCACCCACACGGTGTGCTACTCAGATACGCCACCCGCACTATATGCTACACAGGTACGCCTACCACACGATATGCTACACAGGTACACGATATGCTGCACAGGTACGCCACCACACGATATGCTACACAGGTACGCCACCCACACGACATGCTACCCACACGACATGCTACACAGGTAAGCCACCCACACGATATGCTACACAGGTACGCCACCCATACGATATACAACACAGGTACGCCACCCACACTATATGCTACACAAATACGTCACCCATACGATATACAACACAGGTACGCCACCAACAGGATATGCTACAAAGGTATTCCACCCGCACGATATACAACACAGGTACGCCACCAACACGATATGCTACAAAGGTATTCCACCCGCACGATATACAACACAGGTACGCCACCCGCACGATATGCTACACAAGTACGCAACCACACTATATGCTACACAGGTACGCCACCCACACGGTGTGCTACTCAGATACGCCACCCGCACGATATGCTACACAGGTACGCCACCCACACGATATACTAAACAGGTACGCCACCCGCATTATATGCTACACAGGTACGCCACCCGCACTATATGCTACACAGGTAAGCCACCAGCACGATATGCTACACAGGTACGCCACCCGCACGACATGCTACAAAAGTACGCCACCTGCACTATATGCTACACAGGTACGCCACCCGCACGATATGCTACACAGGTACGCCACCACACTATATGCTACACAGGTACGCCATCCATACGGTGTGCTACTCAGATACGCCACCCGCACGATATGCTACACAGGTACGCCACCACACGATATGCTACACAGGAACGCCACTCGCACGATATACTACACAGGTTCGCCACCTACACGATATGCTACACAGGTACGCCACCTATACGATATGCTACACAGGTACGCCACCTAACGATATGCTACACAGGTACGCCACCCGCACTATATGCTACACAGGTACGCCACCTACACGATATACTACACAGGTACGCCACCTGCACGATATGCTAAACACACTATATGCTACACAGGTACGCCACCCACACTATATGCAACACAGGTACGCCATCCACACTATATGCTACACAGGTACGTCACCACACGATATGCTACACAGGTACGCCACCCGCATTATATGCAACACAGGTACGCCACCCGCACTATATGCTACATAGGTAAGCCATCCACACGATATGCTGCACAAGTACGCCATCCACACTATATGCTACACAGGTACGCCACCCACACGATATGCTACACAGGTACGCCACCCGCATTATAGGCAACACAGGTACGCCACCCGGACTATATGCTACACAGGTACGCCACCCACACTATATGCTACACAGGTACGCCACCCACACAATATGCTACACAGATACGCCACCACACGATATGCTACACAGGTACGCCACCCGATATGCTTTACAGGTACGCCACCCGCACTATATGCTACACAGGTACGCCTACCACACGATATGCTCCACAGGTACACGATATGCTACACAGGTACGCCACCACACGATATGCTACACAGGTACGCCGCCACACGATATGCTACACAGGTACGCCACCCACACGACATGCTACACAGGTAAGCCACGCACTATATGCTACACACTTACACAACACACACTATATGCTACAAAGGTATGCCACCCGCACTATATGCTACACACTTACACAACACACACGATATGCTACAAAGGTACGCCACTACACAGGTAGGCCACTACACAGGTACGCCACCCGCACTATATGCTACACAGGTAAGCCACCCACACGATATGCTACACAGGTACGCCACCCACACTATATGCTACACAGGTACGCCACCCACACGATATGCTACACAGGTACGCCATCCACACTATATGCTACACAGGTACGTCACCACACGATATGCTACACAGGTACGCCACCCGCACGATATGCTACACAGGTACGCCATCCACACTATATGCTACACAGGTACGCCACCCACACGATATGCTACACAGGTACGCCACCCATACGATATACAACACAGGTACGCCACCCACACTATATGCTACACAAATACGTCACCCATACGATATACAACACAGGTACGCCACCAACACGATATGCTACAAAGGTATTCCACCGCACGATATACAACACAGGTACGCCAACAACACGATATGCTACAAAGGTATTCCACCCGCACTATATGCTACACAGGTACGCCACCCGCACGATATGCTACACAGGTACGCCACCACACTATATGCTACACAGGTACGCCACCCACACGGTGTGCTACTCAGATACGCCACCCGCATGATATGCTACACAGGTACGCCACCCACACGATATGCTACACAGGTACGCCACCCGCACTGTATGCTACACAGGTACGCCACCCGCACGATATGCTACACAGGTACGCCACCCGCACGACATGCTACACAGGTACGCCACCCGCACGATATGCTACACAGGTACGCCACCACACTATATGCTACACAGGTACGCCATCCATACGGTGTGCTACTCAGATACGCCACCCGCACGATATGCTACACAGGTACGCCACCACACGATATGCTACACAGGAACGCCACTCGCACGATATACTACACAGGTTCGCCACCTACACGATATGCTACACAGGTACGCCACCAATACGATATGCTACACAGGTACGCCACCTAACGATATGCTACACAGGTACGCCACCTACACGATATACTACACAGGTACGCCACCTGCACGATATGCTAAACATGTACGCCACCCGCACTATATGCTACACAGGTATGCCACCCGCACTATATGCTACGCACTTACACAACACACGCGATATGCTACAAAGGTATACCTGCACTATATGCAACACCGGTACGCCACCCACACGATATACTACGCAGGTACGCCACACAACACTATATGCTACACAGGTACGCCACCCACACGATATGCTACACAGGTGCGCCATCCACACTATATGCTACACAGGTACGTCACCAACACTATATGCTACACAGGTACGCCACCCACATCACATTCTATACAGGTACGCCACCCACACGATATGCTACACAGGTACGCCACCCACACGATATGCTACACAGGTACGCCACCCACACTTTATGATACACAGTACGCCAAGTACACTATATGCTACACTGTCAGGTACGCCACGCACACGATATACTACACAGGTACGTCACACACACGATATGCTACACAGGTGCGCCATCCACACTATATGCTACACAGGTACGTCACCAACACTATATGCTACACAGGTACGCCACCCACATGATATTCTATACAGGTACGCCACCCACACGATATGCTACACAGATACGCCACCCACACTATATGATACACAGTACGCCAAGTACACTATATGCTACACAGGCAGGCGCGTATCCAGGCATACCCACGTACGCCAATGCGTACAATTCGTCAGCAAAAGTGAAACAAATAAAAGTTCAAAATGCCATATTAACGCTGAAATATAGCTTGAGAACGCAAAATTTGCCTCCTAATTTTCAAATTTTCTTGGGGGAGGCCCCCCAAAACCCCACCGGCGGGAGGGAGAGGGAACACCCTCCCACACGTACACCCCACTCGCAGCGTCGCTGCTCGGTTCGCAGATACGCTTCTCATATCTGGCATACATTTCAAAATGCTCCAGGTACGCCCCTGACAGGTACGCCACCCACACGATATGCTACACAGGTACGCTACCCACACTATATGCTACACAGGTACGCCACCCACACGATATACTACACAGATACGCCACCCACACGATATGCTACACAGGTACGCCATCTACGCGATATAAGTACATGTGGTGATATTCATATGTGAATATCGTATAAACATTACCTTTGTCGTAGACATTTCTTCTGGTTCTGAATGATTTGTGACACTTTGGTAATGTGCTTATTTTTGTCTGACTTGTTTCGTGAATTGATGAACTCACCAAAATATTATTCTGATTTAGATATTGACAAGGAGACTGGCGTATACACGCCTGAATGCTTGTGGAGACCATACCCTACTCGCCAGAATGTCAAAGCCTCGATGATGGATTTTCAGTGGATACAAGCCGTAAGTAGCCCTGGGTTTTTCTGAAGCAGTTAGAATTTCTCCTAGATAACCATATCAACGAATTTTGCTGTTCGCAAGAGGAAAAAAATATGGTATCAAATGCTCAATAACTTCTGTATGAACATCTGTATGAACACAATTTAATTGGATTTAAAGCGATAATTCCACGAAGTTGGGTAAACAACAAATAACACTTTTGTCTTTTAAAATAACCTTCCTTTTTATGCACCCGCCATTCGAAAAATGATGGAAGGGCATATAGCATAATACCTCGGCCAAGATCGATAATCGGTTCCATCGCCTCAATGATTCCAGAGTTATGCCCATTGGAATAGTAAACCTTCGCGAATAATTTTGTCCGGTCTCTTACTATGGTAATTATCCAATCTTCGTCAGACTTGGTCAAGTTGTATATGGGCGCAATGTCTCGGACAAGTTCGATAATCATCCCCATCGCCATAGTAATATTCAAGAGTAATGTCTCTTGGAATAGTTAAAAATCAACAAATTATTAGCGGGGGCATGCGAGTCATATGGACACATTTTGATTTATTTTTGGGATTAATATCGCTTTTGATAATTATGGATAGTTCCGACATTCAAGTTCTAGCTCCACGCCATGTTCCTACAAACATTGGACATATGATCCATTCTAGCTCCACGCCAAGTTCCCACAAACATTGGACATATGATCCATTCTAGCTCCACGTCAAGTTCCCACAAATATTGGACATGTGATCCATTCTAGCTCCACGCCAAGTTCCCACAAACATTGGACATGTGATCCATTCTAGCTCCACGCCAAGTTCCCACAAACATTGGACATATGATCCTTTCTAGCTCCACGCCAAGTTCCCACAAACATTGGACATGTGATCCATTCTAGCTCCACGCCAAGTTCCCACAAACATTGGAGATGTGATCCATTCTAGCTCCACGCCAAGTTCCCACAAACATTGGACATATGATCCATTCTAGCTCCACGCCAAGTTCCCACAAACATTGGACATATGATCCATTCTAGCTCCACCCCTTCTTACATTTAGCTCCACGCCAAGCTCCCACAAACATTGGACATATGATCCATTCTAGCTCCACGACAAGTTCCCACAAACATTGGACATATTATCCATTCTAGCTCCACGCCAAGTTCCCACAAACATTGGACTGATGATCCATTCCGTTTTAGAGTTGTTTGTGGAACTGCGTGTGCTTACTTTACAGGGGTAAATACATATTGTACTTTTAACTGGCTCAAATATCTCGTGGAGTAAAGCTTCATTGACAGGTCGGATCGTTTTTACGGCGATCCGGGTTCAGAACATTATTTTTATTAAAAATATTCGAAAACAGACATGTTTGCCAACAGACTTAATCGTCAAAAGAAATAAGTAATATTCGTGCATTGTGCATCTGTAATAATGATTTTAAAGGGAGTTTTCCCATTTTCATGAAAAATTACGATTATATTATTATCCCCAATTGTAGGGTTATTTGCAGCTGCCTGGCCAATTCCATTCTATGATATCTTTTGAGTTATTGTAATAAATGTTCTACCCAGGTGCCCTCCCGTGCACGAAAATCGCCCGGAGGGACACCTGGGGTCTTCCTCCACCAATGGAAGCTAAAAACTCGCCATATGCACTAAGCTGTTTGTGTGACTATAAAATCCAATTCAATTCAATTCAACCTCCACCAGATTGAGACTTTTTGTGACGACGACGCCGCTGATGCCTACCTGCGAACACAACACAACTACGAGGCTCCGAGCAAACACAACCGTCTCTGTAGTCACAGGAGCACCTGGGACGTTATTTCTAACTCAGACGATTTTAAAGATGGCATAAATCAGCCTGTCGATCTACTGGATAATCAGTTGGAACCTACCTTTACAGTTCTGAGGGCAGCTTCAACACGAAGAAAGCGCGCTGTTATAATGGTAGATAGCTCCAGCGTAAAGCAGGTACTGTTTAGGTGTAAAACAACATACAACTGCTAAACCGCCATATTAATGTATCGGAACAAATACCTTGTATAAACAATTAAATGAACTATACGGGATAATAGCAATTTGTAAAACATATAAATGTGATAAAATATTAAATATGTATAGATCCAGTCGCACTAGATCTGTCGTCTATGTACGGTCAGTGGGAGAGAACGGCACGGACTACATGGCTTTTATACGGCACGGACTACATGGCTTTAATGGAATTAGCAGTAAATAAGTGCACTTTTCATTTCTTTTTGTTCATACCGAGATTTTTTTCTTGCGCAGATCGAGTTTGTCCTGGCAGACCGAGTATGTTATGCACAGACCGAGTTGACAAAGTTTGTCTTGCGCAGGCCGAGTTTGTCTTGCGCAGACACGAGTTTACAGAGTTGTTTTTTTGCCGAGACCGAGTGTGTCATGCGCAGTCCGAGGGGATTAAGCGCAGACCAAGTATGACACAGACCGTATCATGCGCAAATCGCGTATACAGAGTTTGTATTGCTCAGACCGAGTGTGTCACGCGCAGACCGAGTGTGTTACGCGCAGACCGAGTATGACACAGACCGTGTCATGAGCAAATCGCGCATACAGAGTTTGTATTGCGTAGGTCGAGTGTGTCACACGCAGCCCGAGTGTGTTACGCGCAGACCGAGTATGACACAGACCGTGTCATGCACAAATCGATTATACAGAGGTTGTATTGCACAGACCGATTGTTTCACGCGCAGACCGAGTGTGGCATACTCAGATCGAGTGTGTCATGCGCAGACCGAGTGTGTCAAACGCAGAGCAAATGTATTGAGTTGTATTGCATACACCGAGTGTGTTATGTGTCATGCGCAGACCGAGTGTGTCATGTGCAGACCGAGTGTGTCATGCACAGACCGATTTGTCCTGCGCAGACTGAATTTACAGAGTTTGTATTGTGCATACCAAGTATGTCCTGTGCGGACCGGGTTGGTCCTGGCAGACCGAGTGTGTTATGCGCAGATCAAGTGTGTCATACGCAGACCGAGTTTGTCCTGGCAGACCGAGTCATGACCAGACAACGATTGTCTTGCCCAGACCGAGTTTGTCTTTGAACTGTTCGTGATGTTACGAATTAAAGTCAGAAATATTACATTGTTGACAATAGAAACAGTACGTTTTTTCCCCAGAATGATACAACTAATATTAAGAAGACAATAGACCGTTTCCGAAACGAAATGTCACACCAAGATATTGAAACTTTACTGCTGCCATTGGACCATTCAACTAGAACAACTAATCCTGCGCAATCGGCAGAAGACATCCTACACGTTGCCAAAGATGTGGACGATTTGAGTGACAACAGTTCTGAGTTTACAGAAATGGCAGTTAACGTAATCAAGGTCAGTTTCCGATAACAATTTCTGTCAGTCTTTAAAATAAATATATGGACATATTATTGTATAAAAAATGCAATCGGTCAAAATGATTCAATATTTCGTTCAATAATAATCATCGTCATCATCATTGTTATCATCATCATCATCATCATCATCATCACCATCACCATCATCACCATCACCACCATCATCATCATCATCACCATAATCACCATCATCATCATCACCATCACCATCATCATCATCATCACCATCACCATCATCACCATCACCATCATCATCATCATCACCATCACCACCATCACCATCATCATCATCACCATCATCATCATCATCACCATCACCATCATCATCATCATCATCAACAACATCACCATCATCACCATCATCACCATCACCATCACCATCACCATCATCACCATCATCATCATCATCATCATCATCATCATCCATCGTTATTATACTATTATGACTGATGAAGTTACAATAAATAGCTATGTGCACGCTACTAGTTTGTTTCAAACAGACAACTTCACTTAACGAGAATTTTAAAAATGCAAGTATTGGTGAGTATTGCCATGCGTTCGCGAATACTAAATACTGGGTAAAGGCGCATTTTGGATCAACTTGATTTAAAACTAATTAAGGTTTCATTGAGAATGATTGTATTTAACGTTTTCAGGATTTGGAAAACCAAAGTGAGGAGCACGAACTGTATGCAGTTTTTCTCTGTACAAGTTTGGGTGAAAACGCATTTAAATTTCTTAAAAAGATAAAACAAAGCACAATTAAGACGTTTGTAATTTTGACACTGGATTCTCAAAACACATTGATGGGGGATTCAAATGACGACAGTCGGTATCGTGGTTTGTTGGATAGAGGTATGTTACCGAGGAATTCTGTATCGAGGTATGTTTTGTCGATGTAAGTTATCGGAGTATGTACTTGAGGTATGTTGTATCGATGCATATTGTATCGTGTTCGTTTTGTATTGAGCCATGTAATGGAGGTGGTACTAGCTAGACCATATTTCGGTATACGCAAGGTTGATTGTATACTAACAAATAATTAAAATTACTTTGAAATGCATTATTACTTTTGTGAATAAAAATGCTGTTGCAAGTGTTATACTTATGCTGACTGAACTGTAAACGTTGCAGGATCGGAAGACGCCATTTGCATCGAGTATAAAAGGGCGTGAAAGACTGTATTGTAACCATTTCCTCGTCTGGTGCTAATAAACGTCAACATTCTAATATTAAAAGAACCATTCAAAAACTGTTGAAATGAATAACTCCGTTAACCTAATTTCCTTTAATGCGATGGGGCTAACATATATAAAACAGGCCGAAGTCAAAATATGTTTAGACTTTAATCCCGAAATGGATATACTCTGTATAGAAGAAACAAAATTTAGCCAAAATAATAGTAAAGCTATTCCTAGATTCAGGCGTGAATTGAAACATTTTTAAAAAAAAAAAGAATATCACTTGTGGGGGCTGGTCGTATATTTTAAAAATTACATAAATTATGAAGTTATAGATATTGCCAATCCACTTGATAAAGATAACGATATTACTATCAAGTTCAATTATTTAAAATATTTTTTAAAGACTACACGTTTTAATTGTCCAATATATACTCCAGAAATTGTGATACAAGCTCACTAAAACAAATTACAAATAAAATACAGGAACATCAAACAAATAAATGTATTAATTACGGGCGACTTTAATGCCCACCATCAGGCATGGGGATCTGATCAGTCAAATAAAAAAAGGCAAAAATGTATTAACATGGATTGATGATAACAACTTTTTTCTTTTAAATGACGGATCCCCTACGCGTTTATGTAAAAGTACGGGTAGCCTTTTCCTTATGTTCAATTCCATTGTCTTTAACAACCCATTGGTCCGTGCTAAATGACAACAGGGGTTCAGACCATTTCCCCATCTGTATTGCCATCCAGTTGTCATCTGAAAAAATCTCTCATGAATACTATAATTAAGATAAATTTAACTACAATAAAACTGATTGGGACCTATTTAATCTAATGTCAAAAACTTAAACCAAAAGCTCTTGTCTCCGAAGACATTAATTCTTTTAATAATAACATAACTGATGCAATATTAAATATAGTCCATCAAAGTGTCCCAATGTACAACAATATGCCTAGGAAATAAAACGCCCCATGGTGGAATTATGCATGCAAAGAAGCAGTTAATAAACGGAAATATATGCTCAACAGACTAAAAAAAGATCCATCCGAAGCTAATTTAAAAAAAGTTTAAGGAAGCAGAACAAGAATCAAAAACAATTATAGCTCAAGCAAAGAAAAAATGGGAGGAATTTATTTCTACTTGTTTCATGAAATAAAATAATACCAAAGCATTTTGGGATAAAATTAATAAAATAAGAGGTAAATCATTTTCTGTCATCCCTTTACTAAAGACAAACTTACAATATGCCACCACTAATAAAGATAAAGCCAATTTATTGGCGAAACATTTTTCCCAAGTCTCTAGTAAAACAAATCTCAATCAAACTACTAATGAATGGACAAGGAAATTCGAAGATAATTTCAATGCTAAAATCAAAGGACTGAAGGTCCTGAGAGTCGCCAAGATTGAACAGTGTCTGTCTTCTTGGTGAGGTTAAAGGTTATGTTAAATTTTACAGGTGTGGCGTATTAAAATGAAATGTTGATGCTTAGAACATGAGATTTTTTTTGTACTGAAAAATGCTTGGGACGGAATTATTTTTTGCAACCGCGTCAGTTTTGGTTTTCGAGTGTATGTCAGTGCTCTTATTTTAAGAGACAGCCCCAGGGCTTGTTGCTTCTGAAAATGGACAGGCCATGATTTAAAATGGAAAGGTCCAATATTTTTTTCTTATTGAAAATTAGTCTTATTCGCTTTTATACCACACATTTGTTACATATGTAGTAATCAAACTCAGAACCTGCTGATTATATTTTTCTTTTTGCTACCACTTTATGCTCCTAGTCAGTGGACGTATTTACTACTTCGTTTCAAATAAGTTAGAATAGAATATTACATAGTAATTTATAACCGATGCAAAGGACTTTTTGCCAAACGATAATAATCAGAGCCGACTTGGTGAAACTGGAGCCAAGTTATTAATCAGGTTTTATTAGACTATCAGGGCCTCCTGTGGCTATATTTTCCTTTTTGTCACCACTTTCTACAAGTTAAAGAATTAGGAGTCTAGACTAGAAAGCATTTAAAAGTAGGATTCCAGGAACTCCTTACACCTTAAATAATGAATAGAAATATGCTTTATATCTGTATCTATACATATATATATTTTTTCCACCAACATGTATTTGTAAAGGACAGTTTTTCTTTTTTGATTATGTAAAAAAAAAAAAAAATAATAATTATCCGAAATTATGTACCATCCGAACTACTATGACACCGCTGTTTTCACAAACATTCAGTCGAAATACCATCAATTACGAACTTTTTTCATGCATTAATGTGTTTTGAATGCCAAAAATGGTATTTTTTATCAAAGAGGAAAGACAACACAACCCTAATAGCAGGATAATGTAGTTTTATGTCAATAATTGTCGATCTCAAAGTTGTCACAAAATGTCTGCAGAGATTACCGTGTGTCCCTTTAAACTTTTTTCATTTGTTTACCTTGATAGTAGAGAACTGAGCACTTCTTGACAAATTCTTTTCATCAACTTGTGTATTTATTTGTAGCAGATGCCATACTATTTCTCAAAGTACTAGACACAATAACTACAATATTTACGGACATTTAGTTCCCAATTTGTTATCTGGGTCACACATGTCATGAACGGCACATC
The DNA here is from genome assembly GCA_037043455.1 of Cyrtodaria siliqua. Taxonomy (NCBI): domain Eukaryota; kingdom Metazoa; phylum Mollusca; class Bivalvia; order Adapedonta; family Hiatellidae; genus Cyrtodaria; species Cyrtodaria siliqua. The sequence goes on from JAWPHD010012268.1 coordinate 13,417, forward strand.
CGGGTAACTACGCTATTGATTCCATTCATAATATATATATGCGTGTATTATTGCGCATATTATTTCAGTTCCTTTTTCAAAAAATACACGTATATACAATGACAATTATTCACAGTCAGTAGTTATAGTATTCGGTATATATAACGTTCATGTCAGTCACCTTATGAAATTAAGTTATACTTGAGGCAGTTAAAGGAACTACATTCTCGAAGTGCGTAAAGCTCCCAATACATTTTTTGGTGTATTAATGCGCATAATGTTTCGGTAAACCTACAAAAAAGACACATTTATACTCTATACAATTACAATTATTTCATTATTTCACAATCAGTAGTTATATTACTCGGTATACATAACGTTCATGTCAGTCACCTTATCAAATTAAGTTGTATTTGAGGCAGTTAAAGGAGACTACATTGCCGAAAGCGGTAAAGCTCCTCACCTATTTTAAAAACTCCCTATTCAGAAATTGCACTATATACATACATACACGGCGCTAACGCATGGCGACTCAATAAATGAAGCAGATGATGATGAATTCAACCATTTACTCAAAATACCTTTTTCTTTATTCAAATTGAAAGAAGCAATGAACAGCAGAAAGAACTCCGCCGTGGGACTTGATAAAATCCTATACGTTTTGTTCAAACACATGTCTGACTCCACTCTTCATATTTGGCTTTCCCTTTATAACAATATTTGGTCCTCCAAAATTTATCCCATTTCCTGGAGACTGGCCTGCGTTATACCAATATTTAAACCTAATAAAGATATCAATGACCCCAAATCCTATCGCCCTATAAGTCTTACTTCCCATCCTAGTAAGCTAATGGAATTCATGGTCAAAACCCGCCTTGAACACTTCCTAGAATCAAAGAATTTAATTAATAAATATCAGTCTGGGTTTAGAAAGGGTCGAATCACTCAATATCAATTGGCTAGACTCCAACACGATATTATTTTTGCCAAAAACATCGACCATTCTGTATTATCTATCTTTCTCGATTTACAGCCAGCTTTTGATCTTGCCTGGAACATCGGCATCCTTTCTAAATTATATGACCTCGGAATAAGAGGAAATTGCTTTTATTTTATCAAGACTTTCCTTCAGGATAGGAAGATTGTCAAAGTAGGCGACTCGTTTTCAGATGAGGAAACGCTCGAGAGAGGCACGCCCCAAGGCTCAATTATCAGCCCCCCCCCCCCCCCCCCCCGGCTCAATTATAACCCCCCTCCCCCTCTTTTTAATGTGTTAATTAATGATGTCCCTGATATTTTAAAATATTCTGCCATGGAAATTAGCCAGTTTGCTGACGACAGCAGTAAATGGATTACTGGGGAAAACTTAACTATCTTCGGAAAAAAGCACAAAAAGGATTAAATTTAATTTGGGAATGGCAAATACATGGGGATTTAAGTTATCCCCCCCCCCCCCCCACACACACACACACACACACACACACACTTCTTTTTAATGTGTTAATTAATGATGTCCCTGATATTTTAATATATTCTGCCATGGAAATTAGCCAGTTTGCTGACGACAGCAGCAAATGGATTACTGGGGAAAACTTAACTATCTTCGGAAAAAAGCACAAAAAGGATTAAATTTTATTTGGGAATGGCAAATACATGGGAATTTAAGTTATCACCAAACAAAACTGTTGGCATTATATTTGGTAATTCCTCTTGTGATACCGTAGATCTGTATCTATGGGATACCAAAATTGTATTTTGTAAAACTGTTAACTTTTTAGGCCTCCTTTGGGATCGTCGTTTAAATTTCTCTGCACATATTTATAATCTTATAGCCAAATGTGAAAAAGACCTAAACTTATTACCTATGCTGCAAGGAACAGATTTTGGTTCCGATAGAAAAACACTAATTGTCTTATATAAAACCTCATTAGATCTAAAACTGATTATGGATACCATGTGTATTCATGTGCTGCTTCGTCTCTACTTCATAAACTGGATATTATTCAAAATAAGGCATTGAGGATAGCACTAAGGGCGCTAAATAGCACGCCTAAACATTTATTAGAACCTGAGGCGGGAGTATTACCACTCCATTTACATCGAGAGGGGCAGTTGCTGCGGTTCTGGGCCAGGACCCAAACAAAAAGATTACAAAATCCTGTAAATGATATTACTATAAATACATACTATAAAAATAAATTTCGTAATAAGCCTAAACCTTTCGGTACAGAAACACTAAACTTGACAGAGGAATATAAATTAAATAAGATCACCATAGCAGATTTTAATACAAGAGACATGCCACCATGGACTCTAGCTTTACCAAACGTTCAAATATTATTAATAAACAGGACAACTCATCCATTATAAAGCTTTTATGGGACATATTGATAACAAGTATAAATATCATGTAAACATTTTTACGGATGGGTCAAAGGACCCTGACACAGGACGCGTGGCATCTGCCTTTGTAATCCCGTCTCAAAACATTAGCAAAATTATTCGAATCTCTGATGGTCCATCCATTTTTACTGCCGAGCTGATTGCAATAATTAAGTCCCTTAAATTGATTTTCCAAAATAAACCTACTAAATCAGTTATTTTCTCCGATACCCTTTGCAGCCTTACCGCCATTAAAGATAGAAACAACAAGTCTAGACCGGACCTAATTTCGGACATATTAACATTACTTAACGACTGTAACATACTCGGTTTATCCATTAATTTAGAATGGTGCCCAGCCCATGTAAATATTTCCGGCAATGAAAAGGCCGACCTAGCTGGTAAAGCTGGATTGGACCATCCTTTTATTGATTTGGACCTTCAGAAGTTTATTCCTGTATCCCTAAAACAATTAATATTAAACTAAATCATTACCTAACTAATCAGACAAATAAATTCAACATTTTTACTAGATTTGGCAATAACTTTAGAAATCATGACCTGTTTTCGGGCAACAAAATCCTTACCAAATCTATAACCAGACTTAGAATGGGACATAATTTAATACCTGCGAGTCTAGGAAGCCACATCATTAAGGATCTTTCCAAAAACTGTTCTTCCTGCTCGGACCACTGAACACTTTCTTCTTGAGTGCAGTCAGCTCGACACAAAACGGGACGTATTTAAATCTAAACTCCAGCAGATTTCAATCCCTATAAACCTTAATAATTTACTCGATCCCGAAAAAAGACAGACACATTGGTTTGCAGCGCTCTTGGTGACTGTATTAAAGCCTCCCACTTCGAAAAGAAAAATCTAAATATTTTATTATCTCAGTTCCCCCATCTTTAAACCATATCCTACAGCATAACCCCAATTGCATAAAAGTAATAAACTTCTTATGACATTATTGAACATATCCCATATTTACCATATCTGCCAATTTCCATATAATACTCAATATTTAGTGAGTAAATCTATCAGAATACTTTTGAGGGAGACATGGGATGCGCTTGTAATTGTAGGCATCCTAGGTGTCCCTTAATTGCTATAAAAGACCTTCCCCTTATATGTGGTATACCTCCTTCATGTACCTATAAGGTAATAAGATCACTCCACTTATATTACTGTGGAAAACAATTCAATAATTGATACAGATATAACATGGAACTGATCCGGTGGACGCGTTGGGGGCGAATTTTGAGTCTGATGACAACGCATGCACAACGGTCCAGGATCAATCACATACTCCCATATATATATAATGTAATAAAACTGCACTGTTTGACGGCCCAGTGGATCAGCTTGTAAGTTTTGTCTTCTGAGCTCCAAAACACTGACATTATTGAACCTATTCCATATCTCACAAGTTCCATATAACACCCAATATTTAGTAATTAAATCGGTCTGAATTGTTTGTCATTTAGTTAGACGGACGGTGAACTAGTTTTGTATAGAACCTATCAAATAAACTTTACTTTTAATCGGCAAATACACATTATTATATGACCTGAACACCTAGATAGAGTTTTAATACATGGTTAGGTAGTGTAATTGTGCCGTTATTTTGTGGGTTAGTTTCTTTAAATAATATTGCTATCAGCAAATTGCTTTAATTCGGTATTTAAGGATTCGGTATTTAAGGCCAACAATTAATATACACTTACTTAATAATGGTGTCGGTGATATATATTTCATAATATTAAACTGTATACAATACTATATATGTTACTATCATATATGCACAATTCATGCTGCAGAAACACCCGAGCATAACGTCTACACCGAAGGAACAACTGTCGGCCATAGTTTGCTGGATAAACTACGACACGTAGTCATTGGTGACGACTCTCACACCAAGCATGTCGTGGTAATTACTTGATGTCAGTTTGTTCTACCAATTTAAATGAAATACATTCCCGCTATTTTTGTTAGATACAGTCGTCGTTGCAGCTGTTAAGGATAAATAAAGGCTATATGGTGACACATATCAAATGTAAATAAAAGCTATATGGTGACACATATGAAATGTGAATACAGGCTATATGGTGTCACATCAAATGTGAATAAAGGCTATATAGTGACACATATGAAATGTGAATAAAAGCTATATAGTAACACATCAAATGTGAATAAAGGACACATATTAAATGTGAATAAAGGCTATATAGTGACATATATCAAATGTGAATAAAGGACACATCAAAGGTGAATAAAGGCTATATGGTGACATATATCAAATGTGAATAAAGGATATATGGTGACATATATCAAATGTGAATAAAGGACACATCAAAGGTGAATAAAGGCTATATGGTGACATATATCAAATGTGAATAAAGGATATATAGTGACACATATCAAATGTGAAGATTCGAAATATCAGAAAAAGAACACAATAAAAAGGTTATGCGACAATGACTGAAACATATATACACAACATAACTCATATATTTACTGAACGTTTGATTCTTGTTGTTGTTGTTGCTGTATACTTTAAAGGAAACGTTTTTCATAAACGCTGAATGGTGAGAAACACGCACGTTAAAGTAACGTGTATCTTGACATTACACTGACTGTTACTTGTTTTACTATTTCAGATACACAGAGAAGACGTTGTCTTGACAAACCAACAAGAACATTCTTACGTTGTAGATTTTGATGATACTTTAAAATCTAGAACAACATTTATGTTTCATTATGAATCCAGTCGTCCAATGGTTACACTTGTTTCTCCATCAGGCGCTATCTACAACAAAGACTCCAGGCACAGCGTCATAGACGAACATTTACAATGTATTACATTTTATTTTGAAACGATACAGGTACAGTAGATCTTATAATCTCTTTTGAAGAATTGTTTTCCCTCTATAACTGCGATTGGCTGTATAATGTCTGCATACTAGAACCAAAAGGACGTATCTCGATATTCTACATGTTTGATTCTTACGACAAGAGGTATACAGTACTGGTTCTATCACTAACACGTTCTAATACGACATGCTGTATTCAACACCCCGATATATTATTCTAAAATGGCCATGCCTTCCAAACACTTTGTCTGACTTAGTTGAATCTTTGGTTAATAATAACAAATACTAAAATGTTATTAGGTCTGTGACAATAATAATGTAAAACGATTTGATCTGTGTTTGTTATTTTTAGTTTACCTTTATTGGTTGCGGTAACTCAAATATATATTCCCCCATTATTTACTTGTTAACAAAATTAGTGTTTTATTCATAATCCTGATATTAAACTGATAGGAAACTTCCTATCTGAACCAGTGAAGAAGCCAAAATATCACGTGGCATCTTTACTTTTCATTCGAAATTATCTCTTAAATATGGATTAATTTTAATGAGAATACATTCAAAAGAATATATTCAGTTTTGTTATTTATTACAATATATATATATATATATATATATATGTTGTTTTTTTAAATCCTTGATATTTACCATTGTTTTCAAAATAAGAATGTTTCAAATTATGTTTAAGGTAATAAGTATTACGATGTTTGTCTTTTCTCTTAAAAATCAAGGGATTTACATAGTGAACTCCTTGTTTGCGCAAAATGTTTAGGTGTTAAAGGGCAATACCATAATTGGAAAGAAAACTACAGGTTTTGACATTAATGAAACGCGTATGCTTAAAACTCTTACGATATGTGTGAGTCGGGCAATATTTCGTGAAATCTCCGTACAGTGCCAATTTATAAAAAAAAATGTCACAGTTTCCAATCTATTTGTTATTATGTCTGTGTTCATTTTCAACCAAGTACACGGTCGGTCTTCTCTAATCCCAACCCATTACTAATGTCTTTAATTTATATCTGTTCCTTTTTTCCAGACGGGAACATGGAAAAGCATTGTCAAATTATCTGACGACAGCGTTCAGCGACTGTCTTTCATTGTGACATCAAAACAAAACGTTGACAATGAAGATCACATTTTGATCAGAACGTCAGTCAAGAAGTACGTGTCTGAATTCGGCCATCTTGTATTACATGCCGACGTCACACTTGGGTCACAGCCGGTGATTGGTTTAAATGTAACCGCCAGGGTGGAAACACCTTCCGGTGATATTGAAGATGTTTTGTTGCTGGACAATGGAGCTGGTAAGTTAAAATCGTTATCGTGTTTTGCGTTTACGATTATGGATCACTTTTTCGTCAGCTGAATGCATTCATGAACTTTCATTATTAATAACTAGTGCAATTCCACAGACATACGTGACACAGTATTGGAAGAAAAAAGAGGAGGGGAAGGGAGGAGGCGGGAGATGGGAAAGGGGGTGCGAGATTCACGGAAAAAAATCGTCATTTTATAAACAGTGTACGACTTGGTTGTTGGCATTTAAACTGTTCAGACATTTACCCAGATAGGTGCCACGGTGGCCCAGTGGATATCACGTTTGACTCTGAATCCGGTGATCACGGGTTCGAGCACGCACTATTGGCAGACTGTTGGGTTTCTTCATTGAGCCACTTTCCTAGGTACGTCCATCGGGGGTGGAGACATAGACTGGGCGGTCCCATGTATCGGAGTGGACCGTCTATGCGATAGTAAGTCCCGGATTACTGGAATTAACCTCTCTCTGGGCTGCTCGAAAAACAACCTATATTAATGTGTTGGTGGGTCGTTAAACAATTCAGTTCAATTTTCACAAACGGAACAGCTTCTAAAATTAATAAGTATATGATATTGTATTATAGAAATTATTATCACATTAGCGGTTCCTTCAAATATCATGTAATACTGAATAATAATAAGTTGCAATCTAGACGTTAAACTGGTTTGTCGTCGGATTTTTAGCATTTAGAGTGAATAGTAATATTACAGCAGAGGTTAAATTACAAAATTGAATACACATTCAATTAAAATTAATCAAGTTTATCTTTAGGTGCAGATATTGGAAAAGAAGATGGCGTATATTCACGTTTCTTCACAAAGTTACAAAGCAAAGGATTGTACCACGTGACATTCGTTGTCAATGGAAATGGCGGACGTATTTATAGAAAGGAGGAAAGTTTCTTGGAACCTGATTACGACGATGGTAAGAGGCAAGAACGTGACAGACAGTATATTGAATAGTTTAAATGTTTGGGATTTATATATAAATTATTGATGATCATACGTAAACAGTTACATTTGATCTCATGGCTATGGTTATCATCAGCATGGATATACAGGTGTATGTAGATCTATGCCATCAGGGGCAACACTAATCATACAATGTTTAGCGTAATCATATGTAACCTCTGCTTGAGTGTAAAAGCAAACATCCGATCCTGACCGATTTGGTAAAAACTTGAATACGTTACGTTTTACACATTTAATGTTGCGCATAACCAAATGTAACGCGTAACCAGTTGGCATAATTTCCTTGGTTGTTTATATATTCCCGCCAATGGATGTTATTCGAAAGGAAACTTCCATTAACGCATAACCATAACAGCATGATTTGATTGGTTGTTTAGGTTACGCGTAACCACTTTCAACCAGTGAAATGAGGCTTTTGGTTACTCATAGCATCAGTTGGTTACGCGTTGGTTATTCGAAACATAAACAACCATTAAAATGATACCACCCTTTAATTAGTTTGTAACGCGTAACATATATTCAACTTTTGTCTGCCAAGATCGGATGGTTAACATTCAAACTCGATATGTGTTGTTTTTACGCGTAAAACAGTTTTGTTTAGCTTAAAGCTACAGTCTCTATAATAGCTGATAATAACTCATGAATATGAATGAGTCACGTGTGAAGTAGTTTCAAATCGACGAACACCCCAATAGTCGGTATATAAGGCAGAAATCGATGCGTAAAATATCACTTTTTTATTTAGCCTTCGTACAGGTAATATCGATAAAAATATGGTTTCAGAATATATGTGATAAAAAAATAACTTGCCCGGAACGGGGTTTGAATCACTGCCGTTGCGCTTTTAAGTTTTGATGGCCGTACGTTTAACCACTAGACCAAGGCTATTTATTGGTATCTTGTAGCATTATTAACAATAAATAGGCATTACGTAATAACTACCGCACACACAAACTCATCAAGCGCTAAATAACAAGTCGAGATATGGTTGTTTTGAGGTGGAATATTAGTTTCATATTGATAACATATAGTCTTACACCAGGCAATATTGATTTACAAGTCCGACAAGATAGACTATATATTTATGGATTCGTCTTGAGTTGCGTTCAAATATATGTTAAGTTACTTTGCCTCATAATAAATAGTAGTTTGTATACCATTTTCCCGAGAAGCGTCATAGGTCAGTAGATAGAGTACCTGACTTGAAATCAGAAGGTCGTGTGTTCGAGTCCCGAAAGAGGCAATTTTTTTCTTCTGTAAATCATAATGTTACCTGTGTACAGGTACGATGTGCACTGGTCGATGTCTATACAATAAATGATGTCCTGCGTTATATTTGCTCGCTTAAATACCCGATTTCGACATGAACTGGTGAGCATGAAGTTACAAATCAAGACACACATACAAAGAAGAAATCGATTGATATAGAGACTCTGTAGCTTTAACCTACTCCCATCGTTTCACTGTTAAATGTTTTGACATGGCTAACTACTGACGTCATGATCTTTTGGCCACTGACCTAAGGCGGACTTCATGTCATCACCTCTTGGCTATGTATGTTATGCATGCATGTGACCATTTCTTGTACTGTTCTGTGAAGAATGTGTTTTTACATTTAATGCGGTTGTCGTTTTGATCCCATGTAGGATTACTGTGTTCATTTTGGCATACAATTAGACATCTTAATGTTGTGTTTGTGAACGGGCTCAACCCGAGTCGAATGCTTTTTACAGTTGCCTGTTATACATATTTGCCATCTGTTAAGTTTGCGTTTAAATAAGAATCCATTTGAAGGGAATAACTATGTTTATGTTTCACGTTGTACATTATAGACAGTGTACACTTACGCAAAATGGTTCACAAGCGTTCATTGGCCGGTAGTATACAGCGCCACGTGCCTGGAGAGAGTATATACCACGACACTTCCATGAGCTGTAATAACTGTGTTGATGTCATGCCTCCATCACGTATCACTGACTTGCACGTGGCGACATTTCTTCCATACAGAAATACCTTGGTGCTGAAATGGACGGCACCGGGAGACGACCTTGACCACGGAACACGTAAGTTTGTTATCTCTCTCGGTATGACAACTGGCTCCGTTACTCTTGTGTGTGTAGTTCTAAGGTTTATAGTCCGTTACTCTTGCCCTATGCGTCGGTTTATAAAGGGGAGATAGTATGCATTTAAAGGAAAACTCATTATGATTTTTGCACTTATTTTGCTCTTAGTAATGGGTTTTAAACCAGTCTATTTTCAAGGCTGCCATTATATAAAGACTAGAGGTCGAGCACGTCTTAATGAACCAAATGAATGAAAAGGACCGCATGGACTCGTTTATATCAGGCACACCTGTTAAAAAAATATCAAAAAATGATTTTATTCATTCCCTTCAGCACTTGCCACATTGACTAAATAGCTGTAAATGGAGAATATTAATTGGTATTCCCTTCAGAACATGCCGGCGTTCTACTAAATATGTTGTAAATTGAAAAATATTATTTTTCATTCCCTTCAAGTTCAGAACTTGAAACATTGAACGTGTCCTTTTTGCAAAAACTGCGACAAATGCGTTAATCACAAAGACGATCTGTGTCCACATTTCCAAAAACTTGATATTTTACCCCCAAAAAGTAATCCAAGCCCCTTTTTCTATGTATTTGTCCCCAAAGGAGACCCTTTCCCCGGAATATACCTTCCATGTGTCATATTATAACAACTTCTAAAATGTGGACACAGCTCTATAAGGCGGTGTGTCCACATTTCAAAAAAAGACACTTTTCTTAGGAAAAACATGCTTTTTTAAAATGTGGTCACGGCTCTATAAGGCGGTGTGTCCACATTTTAAAAAAGTATGGTTTTCCTAAGAAAAGTGTCTTTTTTTAAAATGTGGACACACCGCCTTATAGAGCCGTGTCCACATTTTTAAAAAGCATGATTTTCCTAAGAAAAGTGTATTTTTTTAAAATGTGGACACGGCTCTATAAGGCAGCGTGTCCACATTTTAAAAAAGTATGGTTTTCCTAAGAAAAGTGTCTTTTTTTTAAATGTGGACACTCCGCCTTATAGAGCCGTGTCCACATTTTAAAAAAGCATGTTTTTCCTAAGAAAAGTGTCTTTTTTTAAAATGTGGACACGGCTCTATAAGGCAGGGTGTCCATATTTTAAAAAAGTATGGTTTTCCTAAGAAAAGTGTCTTTTTTTGAAATGTGGACACACCGCCGCCTTATAGAGCCGTGTCCACATTTTAGAAGTTGTTATAATGTGACACATGGAAGGTATATTCCGGGGAAAGGGTCTCCTTTGGGGACAAATACATAGAAAAAGGGGCTTGGATTACTTTTTGGGGGTAAAATATCAAGTTTTTGGAAATGTGGACACATATCATGTTGTTGCAATAAGCATTTTTGCCTGTTTTTGAAATCTGGACACGTAACATGATGATGAATTGCGGTGTTTTGGTCGTTTTTGAAATCTGGTCACTTTCACTGTTGCAAAATAGGAAGGGAGTGAAAAGGAATTTATCCCAATTTAAATTAATATTAATTTAAATTAATATTAATTTTGATTGGGCACTGACATTTTCACAAGAAATTGGAGGGAATGAATAACATGGAAACCTTAAATTAGCACAGACGTTTCGACAACAATTTGAAGGGAATGAAAAACATCAAAACCCCTTAAATTAGCACAGACGTTTCGACAACAGTTTGAAGGGAATGAATAACATCAAACCCTTAAATTAACACAGACGTTTCAACTAAAAAAACTGAAGGGAATGAATAACGGAAATATAGCTCTTTTTGTTGAATGCTGCAAGTTCTGAAGAGAATAAAAAAATATGTATTCATTTACAGCTATTAAGTCAATGTTGCAAATTCTAAAGGGAATGAAAAAAGAATATAAATGATCTCAATTTAAAGGTTATTCTATCAAGGTTACAGTATCTGAAGGGAATGAAAACTATTTTATACGGAAATAAAGCTCTTTTTGTAGTTATAAGGTAAAATCAGAACCCACCACAGTAGTAAATGTCTACGAACTAGGCATATGTCCTTGTGATGACACAATTGTAAAGGCACTTAATTTCATTCATAAAATTGTTGACTGCGTCCCTTGCTGAAGCGATATAGTTCATTCATCGAGTTTATGGTTCGTAAACCAGAATGTTATCGCGCGCTTATTAGTTTAAATTGACCAATTAAAACAACTGTTGCATAATTCTGACTGGTTTACAACGGATTTTACCTCGATGTTGTCTGCTAAGATGGCCGCGTCAGAGAAATAGGAAAAAGTGCAGTTGTCAACATAAATTGCATATTTCGAACATAAAACGATCTTTGAAGGTAATTTTATTGACGCAGTAACACTACACTTGTATTAGTGTTACATGTTTTATGTTTCGTCTCCTCCAGAATCACCGACTTTTTCCAGAATGATCGATCGATGTTGAACATACCGCCTTATATGAATGTGTCCACTTTTTCAATATTAAGTAGCAAATACATAAAAAAAAAACTTTAAAAAAAGTCTCAAAATCAGTTTACTCAAATTGGGACAGGGCCGTAGCGCATCACCAAGAGTGTCAATAATAACATATTTGTATGTTTCAGTACAAACATACGAGCTCTTAATCGGGGAAAACATACAAGACGTTCGTCAACTACTTTCATATGGTTCTTCATCAATTCACACGAGACCCGGACTTGTACACATGCAAATCCACGACGCTACTGTCAATGCAACGGAAACGGAAGTTATGCTTTGGAAAATAAAGTCGTCTGCTGGTACAGTTGCTTTTGCCGTTCGTGGTGTAGATTTCGCAGGAAATAAAGGAGCTATTTCGAATGTTGCAACTACAGGAATTAAAGTTAGACGGTTTGCTTAATGAGTCTATATTGACTGTTCATTTGCCGGAAAATTATTTTTAAGCCAAAAATGTCGTACATTTGTTATTATATATGCATGTATATTCTTCTTTTAAAATTAAAAAATGATGCATAAATAAAACACATGAAACGAAATAAAAAATCTATTCATCAAACAAATGAAATTGTTAGAAATATGTCCTTTGCTATGTTTACATTTAAACATGACAGTAAGTGTACAGCAGTCGTCATGACGTCTAGGTGTACAAGTAGATGCACACGTCGGACAGGATGTGCAGCTTCCACGTGCAACTTCCACAGAACACGCACGGGTACATTATAATTGTATAACATATACATGTACAACAGTAAAATGCAAGACATCACAAACTCAGAAGGGCTGACAGTAGAACTTCCTTGGAACAGTCAGTGGCAAAAGGAACCACTGGGATTGGGATGGGGATGGAGTTTTAAACCGGGCTCCTGTGAAAGTGTGCACCAAACCTCACTCTTACCCTATTATCATTCCAATAAAACTGGACAATTGTAAATGAAACATTCCCCGCCAGGCTGCAATATGTTGTTGTCATTATATGGTCCGTGATCACCCTTTTTGTAGTATTATCAATTAACAAATTAACAAACTACTGACTGGACTATGTTCTACGATAACACTATTAATGTACATGCAAACAGGATAACCGAACATATAATTAAACTATCAACACAATGCATCCCAAACAAACTGGTTCGGATCAAACCTAACGACCTACCATGGATCACTTCATCTATAAAATGTTTGATTAGAAAACGAAAGCGAGCCTATCGTAAAGCCAAACGTATAAATACACCAGCCCTGTGGGCTAAATTTCGTAAACTTAGAAATGAAACAATTGACTTAATTCAGAAACACAAAAATCCAACCACTTCCAAATATTGTCAGAAAAACTTAAAACTAAAAATCATTCTTCAAAAAACTGGTGGTCAACGTTAAAATATCTTATGTCGTCAAACCGCAAAGAATCCGTACCCACATTGTATCATAACGATTCTATTATTACAGATGACGTTGATAAAGCAAACCTGTTAAACGACTTCTTTCGAAATCAAACTCTTATAAATGATGATAATGTTCAAATTCCCGTCTTTCCCGCTGTAAATGAGTCAACACTTAGTTCCAATGAACTGTGTCCATTCGAGGTCAAGCAAATCTTAGAGACCCTACATTTAGGTAAAGCTGTAGGTCCTGATTCAATTAATAACCGTATTCTTAGAGAACTAGCTACTGAACTCGCTGAACCACTATGTTCGTTATTTAATCAATCTCTTAACGACAGTTGTGTTCCATCAACTTGGAAAGAAGCCCATGTATGTTCAATTTTCAAATCTGGCGACCGATCTGTTGTTTCTAACTACAGACCTATTGCACTCCTTTGTACTATTGAAAAGGCTTTGGAGAAAAACATCTTTAAACACGTTTTTAATTTTTTTCAAACAAATAACATTTTAACTGCACTGCAGTCTGGATTTGTTCCAGGTGACTCTACAATTAACCAACTTGCATACCTATATAACCTTTTCTGCCAATCCCTGGATTCTGGAAAGGAAATTCGGGCTATTTTCTGTGACATTAGCAAAGCCTTTGATCGCGTTTGGCACAAGGGACTCTTAGTTAAACTAAAGGCTACTGGTATCACTGGAAAGCTTTTAAAATGGTTTGAGAATTATATTAGTGATAGAAAACAACGCGTTGTTCTACCAGGTGTTCAATCTGACTGGAATAAAATTAAAGCCGGTGTTATAGACATCAATTCAAATATTCGCCTTTTTGTAGATGATACAGGTCTATTCATTGTAGTTGATAATCCAATTGTTGCTGCAAATACACTTAATTCCGACCTATTGAAAATTTCGGCTTGGGCAGATAGATGGCTTGTTAAATTTAACCCAACCAAAACCGAATCTCTTCGCATTTCACGAAAAGTCAATTTTATTAACCACCCTCCGGTATTTATGTATAATAAAGTGATAACTGAAGCTGAGGACCACAAGCACCTTGGCATTTTCCTGTCAAATGATTTATCCTGGCACAAACACATTGAATACATTCAATCAAAAGCATGGCTGAGAATTAACATTATGAGAAAACTAAAGTACACGCTTGATAGAGTGTCATTAGAAACTATTTATAATTCCTTTATCAGACCTATTTTAGAATACGGTGATGTACTGTTCGATAACTGCACACAATATGAAAAATATGAGTTAGATAAAATACAAAATGAGGCTGCTCGTATAGTAACCGGAGCAACGAAACTTATTTCCATTGAAAACCTCTACAAAGAAACTGGTTGGGACACTCTCGGAGAAAGGCGTCGTAAGCACAAACTGGTTATGTTTTATAAAATGATAAACCACCTCCAAACTCCAAATTTCCTTTCTGAACTTGTTCCACGTTCAGTAGGTAATTCTTCTAGGTATAACTTACGTAACTCCATAGATATCCAAACTATCAATGCTCGAACAAATTACTACTATAACTCTTTTCTCCCCTCCGTCATTCGTGAATGGAATGAGCTAAGTGAAGACTCACGACAAGCCGAAACAGTTTGCTCATTCAAACATTCACTGAACAGTCAAAATAATAAAATTCCAAAACACTACCAGTTCGGAAAAAGAAACTTTCAGATATTGCACACAAGACTACGTACTAACTGCAGCTCCCTTAACAATGATCTGTTTTCCAAAAACATGGTTGATTTAGCTTTTTGTTCCTGTGGTCGTGTAGAAACGCTGAACACTACTTCTTCCATTGCAATAAGTACAACGATGCAAGAAACGTTCTCATGAATTCACTGCCATGTTTACCAAATATTACATTGAAAACACTGCTCTTTGGAGATCAAAATGTAGCATACGATGCAAACATTCGTATTTTTGACGCAGTTCATTATTATATTAAAAACTCAAAACGTTTTAACCTGTAGATCGGTTCCTTCGTTTATTGAATCCTTTAAATGGTACACCCCTACCCCTACTCCCTTGTGTCGTCCACTCCTGTCACAAAATGTCACAGGTAGAGCGTACTGGTCGTACATAGCTCTTGTAAGTTATCGGTTACACCCAAATCTATTGTTCGAGTTGAAACAATTTCACAATATTCATGATCTATTCATATAACACGTAAAAGCGTGCACATTTTAAGTGGCCGACAGAGAGGCCGTGTCATAAGTTTAGTTTTGTGCTAATGCATGTAAACGTATAGGTATATCTTCCTTAAACGGCAAAATTGTATAAGGGGCCTCTCGTGTAGATTCAATACTGCAGATTGAGCCACGTTTGTCACGGACTGAACGGGGGAAATAATGATTTGGGCGTAATGTTTGCTATAAACCCCATTGTCTTCTAGCTCTCGCCGGGATGATCGATGTTGGAACAGAGATTGGACGGCAAAATTCATAGGCAACATGTGGTTAGTAGTTTTATTAAACTTTTATCGTACATTTGTATTCAGTGGGCGGCGCCATCTTGTTTGGCGGTTACGACATCCGGTTAGCATTGATGTTTCTCAAACATAACTTTAGACTAGCATATGATTTTGAAGTTACTTTATTAGATGTAATTATTGTAATTGATCATTCATTGTAAAACAATATTAGTTTGATAACAGTGGATAATAGGTGCATTAGTTAACGTTGGCGTATAACTCAGTGATTGTAATACACGATTGTTAACATTAGTTAACAATGAGATGAGTGACAAGAATAAATGTTCGACGCGTATGCATAGCGTTGTATAATGTGGTCATTAGTTGACATGCGTGCATGCATAACTCAGTGAGTGTAATATATGAGTAATTTGATCATGTTTATATTACATGTATTAGGGGCATTGATTAACAGCGACGTACATAGCGTATACATGGCGTTGTAGAATATGTATACATTGCTACTCATCATAAGTACAGCTTACATATATTGATTGAATAATTATTTGTTTGGGTAATGATAATTATGCAAGATTGTTATGTTTGTCAACCGACATCTAAAACGTATGTATAATTACAGCCTAAGCCATCCAGGGTTGGAGTAAGCCATCTAGGTTTGGATATCCAGGAGTGGAGCTAAGCTTCCACGATTAACGTTTACGAGCGGTGGAGACGGTCCCCGTACCTGCGCAGCATGGCCAGGTTTTACTAACGACAACCCCCGGGACACAAGGTGGGCCAGTCCTCACTGGAGGAATATCACTCACAATCTCAGTGGAGGTTAACTATCATTGCATCGCGTCATCAACCCTTACAGAAGGCATTTGATGACAATCATCCATTGAATTCGCGCATCATCATCTTCATGAGCTCTCGCGCATCACAGTTATCGCGCTAGATCAACATTGTTATAGCTTTAACAACACTTTAGTGTCTTAGACATTCAGTATTTATAACAATACTAAGAATGTCTTAAACGTTCATGAGAAAATTCTTTTCTTAGTTCATTTGTGTATTCGCTTGTTTTTTTTAGATAATTGTATATATATTAAACATATTTTAAAAGTTGCATTAAACTTATGTAAATGCATTCACCGTCATTGATTCTTTCCTGAGTTAGCCCAGCCACTAAGGTCATCCTGTGACAACTGGTGTCAGAAGTGGGATTTTGGGCGACTACGAAGGGAAAGAATCAACAAGTGATCTTTATTATGATATACTAAATCTCTACTTATTATTTTAGAATTGTGTACCACCCTCTGATCCATCAAGGCGACTGTCGACGATCACGGCCACAGCTTGGAAGACAAGTCAAGACACGACAAGGGTAGGGTGAGTCCAAACTGTTGTTTTGTCCGTTCTTTCCTTGGCGCGAGGTCGCAGTGGTCTACACGAGTGGGTCTGAGGCACTTTTGCTCAATAATTTGGGTGTTTGTTTTTACCTCCCTTGATATACCAATAGTATCCAATTAGGTTGGCGAACAAGACGTTCTACTCATGTTGTGACAATCGAGTATACTTATATTGATGGGAGAAGTAAATATACATGTACATGTTATACACATTTCGATGATTGTTTAAGGTTTATGTCCAATATCAAATTAAGATATTTTATGTAGTGTATATGTTTTGTGGAAGCTAGATACTATCTATACATAACCGTTAGTAGTTAGCGCTAGTACAAATGTGTATGTAACTTGTCCTATGATGATGCCCAGGTATTTACTGAGGACACAGTGACTTACCATTAGTAGTTAGTTGAGTAGAATTATTAGTGACGTGTGTATTGTAATTATTGTAGTGTGTAGTTCACAATGTCTATAACCATGACGTCCATAAAGGATCTTACGGAAATGGGTAAGGAGTTAGGGTATGCTGGAGAGGAGCTTAGAACCTTTGTTAAAGACGAACAGGCTAGGGAAAGGGAATTAGCAAAGCAGGAAAGAGATGAAGAAAGTAGACTAGTTAAAGATAAGCTAGAATTAGAAAGTAGATTAGCTACAGAGAAGATAGAATTCGAAAGTAGATTAGCTAAAGAGAAGCTAGATGCTGATAAAGAGAAGCTAGAATTAGAAAGTAGACTAGCCACAGAAAAGTTAGAATTAGAAGGTAGGTTAGCTAAAGAGAAGCGAGATGATGAAAGTAGATTAGTAAGGGAGAAGCAAGAGTTAGAACATGAGAGGTTCGAAACAGATGGTAGACTAGCTAAGGCTAAGACAACGATGGAGAGGGAGAAATCAGAGTTTGAGCATAAGTTAGCTTTAGAGTTGGAAGCAGCTAAGACACATAGTAAGGAAAGTAAAACTGAAGGGAAAGATAGTTATTCTGGGAAGTTAAAAGGTTCGAAGTTACCATACTTTGATGCTGACAAAGATAACATGGACAGTTACTTGTTACGGTTCGTGCATTATGCTAAGTTACAGGAATGGACCAAAGATAAGTGGGCAGTTCATTTAAGTGCGTTATTGAGAGGCAAGGCCTTAGATGTATTTTCTAGATTACCTAGTGTAGATGCTCTTGACTATGACAAGATAAAGGATGCTCTTTTAAAGAGATTTGAGTTAACTGAAGAAGGTTTTAGAAAGCGGTTTAGAGCGTGTCTGCCTGAGAAAGGCGAGTCATTTATTCAGTTCATTAGTAGATCTAGAAATTACTTAGATAGGTGGTTAGAGTTAGGGAAGGTAGCGCAGACTTATCAGCGCCTCAGAGATTTCTTGTTGCGGGACCAGCTATTCAATGTTTGTAGTAGAGATCTGTTCTTATTTCTTAAAGAAAGAAAACTAACTAGTGTAGATGAAATGGCAACTCAAGCAGATCAGTTTGCCGAGGCTAGAGGTGGAGCTCATAATGTAGTGTCGAAAGACAGAACTTTTAGAGATAGGCAAGGGGACGATCATAAACAGAAAGGCCAGAGTGGAAACTATAGAGGTGGAGGTAGTTCGATGGGTGCTAGAGGAGGTAGCAATAGTGGTAACATAGGTAGACCTTTTATTCGTTGTCGTCACTGTAATGGGAATCATGCTTCACATGAGTGTAGGAAAGCGGTGAAAGTGTCCGCTGTCGTAGACAAGTTTAGTGACAATAGTAGAGTGGACAACAATGTAGGTAGTCCGAACCAAGGTTTTAACAACCCATGGAATTTCGGTAGAGGTAGAGGTGGTCAAAACCGAGGTAGAGGTAGAGGCAGAGGTAGTAATAGTCCGGTTATTAAAACCGAGAGTAGTAGCTGTTGTGTTAAAGCGGATGGTGTAATGGCGAAGATCGGAACATGTCTCTTTCTGTATGCAAATCTTCCAACGGCGGATGGTAGAGTGAATGGCACGGACGTAATTGTAATGAGGGATACAGGTTGTACAGGTGTGGTAGTTAGGCGTAGTTTAGTTACGGATGACCAGTTGGTAGGTAAACAGTCACCGTGTATGTTGTTAAATAAGTCGGTAGAACACGTGCCAATAGCGAGAATAGATGTAGAAACACCTTTCTTTAAAGGGACTACAGAGGCACTATGTATGGATGACCCGATGTATGATTTAACGATAGGGAACATAGAAGGTTCAGCACTTCCGGTAATGTCCGATTTTAGAAGTAGCATAAGTAATGCCGTAGAGACTAGAGCGCAGGTTCAGAAGCAAGCTCAGGCTTATAGAAAATTAAAGGTTCCTGCAGCCGTAGGTGACATATCTAAAGCGGAGTGTATAGAAGCACAAACTCAAGACGAGTCATTAGGTCCTTGTAGGGTGAAGGCCAAGGATGGTGTAGTGAAGAAGTGTAAAGGGTCCGGTAGTTGTAAGTTTGAACATAAGAATAGGTTATTGTACAGAGAATTTGAAGATAGTGGTAGTAGACAGTTTCACCAATTAGTGGTACCTACCCAGTATAGAACGACAGTGCTTAAGGTAGCTCATGAGTCGATTATGGGAGGTCATTTAGGCGTAAAGAAAACGTCAGATAGAGTATTGGCAGAACTTTATTGGCCAGGCGTTAGTGGAGATGTAACTAGGTATTGTAGGTCCTGCGATGTATGCCAAAGGACAGTACCAAAAGGTCGAGTGACCAAAGTACATTTAGGTCAGATGCCACTGATAGATACACCATTTAAGCGGGTAGCCGTAGACATAGTTGGACCAATTTTTCCAATGTCGGATAGGAAAAATAGGTACATTTTAACCATGGTAGACTATGCAACTAGGTATCCGGAGGCAGTAGCATTGCCCTCAATTGAAACTGAGAGAGTAGCTGAGGCATTAGTTGATATGTTCAGTAGGCTAGGTGTACCAGAGGAAATGCTGACTGATTGTGGGTCACAGTTTACGTCAGAACTTATGGCTGAAGTAAGCAGGTTATTGTCTTCGCGTCAAATCATGATGTGGCGTATGTGTACCGAGAGACCCAAAGATTGGGACAAGTATCTCAATGCTTTATTGTTTGCATTTAGAGAGGTTTTCCACAAGAGAGTTTAGGATTTTCTCCGTTTGAGTTATTGTACGGTAGGTCAGTTAGAGGTCCCATGAGGATTCTTAGAGAGATGTGGGCAGGTGAAGTAGATAGTGATGAGGTTAAGACTACATATCAGTATGTTTTAGATCTGAAGGAGAAACTAGAAGAGACTTGTAAGATAGCTCAAAGTCAGTTAGTTAAAGCAAGTACCAAGTACAAACGGTACTATGACCAGAAAGCTAGAGCTAGGAAGTTTAAGATAGATGACCAGGTGTTACTGTTACTCCCGACCGACAATAACAAGTTGTTATTACAATGGAAAGGTCCGTTTTACGTTAGAGGGATAGTGAACACTATGGATTACCGTATCGAGATAAATGGAAAGTGAAAGACCTTTCATGCGAATATGCTGAAAGAGTATATCAGTAGAACCGATAATGGGCAACAGGGGGTGTTAACCGTAGTTAATGTTGCAGTTATTGAGGATAGTAAGGAAGACAGTAGTGAGGACACTAGTCCCATGTATTTTCCCACTAGTGTAGGTAGGGAGACAGCAGCCGATGTAGACATATCGGGCATGCTTAGTGTAGCAGAGAAACGAGAGGTAAGTCGTTTAGACTCTGAGTGTAGTACTGTTCGGTCCGATAAGTCGAGACCAACATATGTAGTGCAGTGTAGCTTTAAGCACACTTTAGCAAAGCCGATTAGGGAAACGAGAGACCCTACTCCATTTCGCAAACAGTATACTGGTGATGCGATGGATGCAATGTGTAAAGTTGGAGTTCTGGTAGTGGCAGGAAGTAGTGTTATTAGCAACAGTAGAGTCGGTGTAATAGACCGTGGAAAGGACAATATTGGGGCAGAATATTTAAGCCGCCGCACATAATGACCGGTTTAATACAATAGTGTATTGCAGTGTATTGTACAATAGTAGTATATGTTACGACAGGGTAGTGTACAATTGTAGAATAGTGTTGAAATCGTAATTACATATTATAGTTAGGTTATAACTGAAGTGGATGTTTTCCGTAAGACGGTCGTTGTACTGGCTGAAGGTTGCATCCCTCAGTAGTAATAGTTAACATACTCAAGCGATTGAGCGATCAGCTTGTACGTTTTGTCGCTCATTTGCTCAGTAGAATTAATAGTTTCTTAACGTGTAAATATTAATTATCATTTTGTTGAATTTTAAAAGTGTAGCACTTTCTTTAAGTGGGGATATGTTGTCACAAAATGTCACGGGTAGAGCGTACTGGTCGTACATAGCTCTTGTAAGTTATCGGTTACACCCAAATCTATTGTTCGAGTTGAAACAATTTCACAATATTCATGATCTATTCATGTAACATGTAAAAGCGTGCACATTTTAAGTGGCCGACAGAGTGGCCGTGTCATAAGTTTAGTTTTGTGCTAATGTATGTAAACGTATAGGTATATCTTCCTTAAACGGCAAAATTGTATAAGGGGCCTCTCGTGTAGATTCAATACTGCAGATTGAGCCACGTTTGTGACTGACTGAACGGGGTAAATAATGATTTGGGCGTAATGTTTGCTATAAAACCCATTGTCTTCTAGCTCTCGCCGGGATGATCGATAGTACTTTGTTGGAACAGAGATTGGACGGCAAAATTCATAGGCAACATGTGGTTAGTAGTTTTATTAAACTTTTATCGTACATTTGTATTCAGTGGGCGGCGCCATCCTGTTTGGCGGTTACGACATCCGGTTAGCATTGATGTTTCTCAAACATAACTTTAGACTAGCATATGATTTTGAAGTTACTTTATTAGATGTAATTATTGTAATTGATCATTCATTGTAAAACAATATTAGTTTGATAACAGTGGATAATAGGTGCATTAGTTAACGTTGGCGTATAACTCAGTGATTGTAATACACGATTGTTAACATTAGTTAACAATGAGATGAGTGACAAGAATAAATGTTCGACGCGTATGCATAGCGTTGTATAATGTGGTCATTAGTTGACATGCGTGCATGCATAACTCAGTGAGTGTAATATATGAGTAATTTGATCATGTTTATATTACATGTATTAGGGGCATTGATTAACAGCGACGTACATAGCGTATACATGGCGTTGTAGAATATGTATACATTGCTACTCATCATTAGTACAGCTTACATATATTGATTGAATAATTATTTGTTTGGGTAATGATAATTATGCAAGATTGTTATGTTTGTCAACCGACATCTAAAACGTATGTATAATTACAGCCTAAGCCATCCAGGATATAAGCCATCCAGGGTTGGAGTAAGCCATCTAGGTTTGGATATCTAGGAGTGGAGCTAAGCTTCCACGATTAACGTTTACGAGCGGTGGAGACGGTCCCCGTACCTGCGCAGCATGGCCAGGTTTTACTAACGACAACCCCCGGGACACAAGGTGGGCCCGTTACCAGTCCTCACTGGAGGAATATCACTCACAATCTCAGTGGAGGTTAACTATCATTGCATCGCGTCATCAACCCTTACAGAAGGCATTTGATGACAATCATCCATTGAATTCGCGCATCATCATCTTCATGAGCTCTCGCGCATCACAGTTATCGCGCTAGATCAAAATTGTTATAGCTTTAACAACACTTTAGTGTCTTAGACATTCAGTATTTATAACAATACTAAGAATGTCTTAAACGTTCATGAGAACATTCTTTTCATAGTTCATTTGTGTATTCGCTCTTTTTTTTAGATAATTGTATATATATTAAACATATTTTAAAAGTTGCATTAAACTTATGTAAATGCATTCACCGTCATTGATTCTTTCCTGAGTTAGCCCAACCACTAAGGTCATCCTGTGACAACTCCCCATTTACATTTATATTCTTCACTTAAGATTTATAATTTCCAAATATATATTTTTTTCATATTTCATTCATTTTGCCTATTTGAATGATGAATTCTCAAGTTCTGTTTATTATTGTGTTCCTTTTGTTTGTTCTGTTTATTTCATTTTCTATTATATGTAAGTGCTACTTCATCTTATCATGTTGCTAAGGCCAGAAAAAAAAATACCCGTGTTTCTGGTTACTCTGCTGAAAAAATTAGGGTAGGTAGGTCGGTAAATTTTTTCTTTTCTTTTTTTTTTTCTTTTTTTTTTTTGCCCATGTGTTTTGGACGATGTTAAAGGTATCTTTAACTTTGTCAAGTAGTTAATTTATAGTGATTTTGCAAGGAGAGAAGGAAAATAACCTCATGATATCTTCTTAACTTGTTTGTTTTGAATAAAATAAATTGAAAACACATATGTTTTGCCATTACGAGTTTACATACGATTGAATTTTATAATTTTCCAGAGGCTGAGTGGTCATGGAAGAACAAATCTGCTGGCAGCATGTCATGATTAATGTTTTTCATAACTTCTACTCTGTCCCATGGCTGCATTTTCCAATACGAATAGCCAAAACGGGTTTTAGCGCATGTTCCGTACTCAATCTTTTCGTACATTACCGTTTCGTACCCAGCTTTTTCATACTATTTTTTTTTTTTTTTGATAAAAAACTGTAGGGTCGGCGCCAAAAAATAGGGACGGTCGGGTAACCAGAAACACAGGTATTTTTTTTTCTGGCCTAAGAATTATTCTAGTATCACTTCGTAAACGTAGCTTTTGCTTTTTTCATAATTCCAGCTTGTATATTGTAAACGTATCGACTAACTAGCTACTGTTTATTATGCCATCAACTGTGTACAATTAATTCCATACATAGGAGAAGAACATCATAAGTATTTTACTTTCGTTTTAATCCTTTTTCTGCTATTGTGTACTGATTCCATGTTGTAATAATAATGAGAAATAAAATATGTTTAAACCAACAAATTTAACTCTTAAACAACATATGAACATTTCTTGAGTCTCGGAGAGAAACATATATTGAAAACCTGTACTAAGTATTATTTGCATGACGCAGATACTACTAAAATTACCACTGCGTGACTGCACGGAAAAATGAGGTAAATCTGAATTGCATAGCTGCACAACTATTGCCAGATATAACACATTTACCTGTGGATTAATTTACCTGTTCCAAGTGTTCTGTCATCATTCTCGCTTTTCACAGATATTGCAATGTGTGAATTGTAAATAGCTAGTGTTGAGTATTGATTTCGATTTAAATAAACATAAACATGTTCATGAAGCAACACATGGCCGGAGAACTTTAAGATCTAGATCTTCCAGATCCGTTATATTCCGTTGCAGTAATAGTATTCTAGAGATTGCCTTCATCAGCGATTACGTTCATTGGGCGAGTTTGTATATCTGCAGAAGTGCTTTCACCATTGTACTATTTCCCTTGTCAATTTTGATTTGCCTTCTTTGCAGTTCTGTATGATTGTTTTGTCAATGTTAATAATAAGGCGAAATCGCTCAGAAGATGATTCTTGTTTAAGCATTTTGTAAAACTTATTCGTATTTCCTGTTTCAATGTTCTACGAAATCTCACCCGGTGTACAGACAGGTAAGATGTACATGTATACTACTTTTCGTATAGACCTATATATAATTAATAAATCTAGAAAATAAAGAAAAAAGTTGCATCATTAAAATCTGGCCGCCGTGTATTAAACGAGTGAAACAGTGAGCTTGGGGACCAATCATTTGGTCGGGAAAACTCTTGTGGCACCACTACGTTCAGGAACCAATTACTGCTTTCAGAATACGCTTGACTTCATTGGCCGAATGGGTCATGTGGACCAGGTAGACTACACATTCATCGTTTTCTGGATCATTTGGATCAGGTTGGCTGCTCATTCGTGACCTAAAGGGTCATGTGGACAAGGTTGACTATACATAAATGGGTAAATGGCTCATGTGGACAAGGTTGGTTCCATATTCGTGGGTTATTGTGTCATTTGGACCAGGTTGGCTGTTTATTCATAAATTACTTTGTCATTTGGATCAGGTTAGCTGCTCATTCATGGCCTTATTAGCTCTCGATGTGTTGTTAACCTGGTGCACATGACCCAGTAGCCCATTTATGTGTAGCCAACCAGGTCCATAATTATGATTCAGTAATCCACGAATGTGTAGCCACTCTGGTCCAGATGACCCAGTAACCCATGCTTGTAAGTTGCATAACTTAATTAAGTTCATTAAGTTGCATAACTTAATGTGTTTTAACCTTCGTTAAATAAAGAAATTATTATTATTATTATTATTATTTGGATCAGGTTAGCTGCTCATTCATGGCCTAATGGGCCATGTAGAACAGGTTGACTACACATAAATAGGTAAATGGCCGATGTGGGACAGGTTTGGTCTACATTCATGGATTACTGGGCCATTTGGACCAGGTTGGCTGCTTGTTCGTGGGTTACTGGGTCATGTGGACCAGTTTAACAACACACAGAGGACTAATGGTTCATGTGGATCAGGTTGGCTCCATATTTGTGGGAAACTGGGTCATGTGCACCAAGTTGGCTGCACACGCATGGAAACTGGGTCATGTGGACCAGGTTGTCTACACATTGATGGGTTACTGGGTAATGTGGACAAGGTTGATTATACGTTGATGGGTTACTGGGTAATGTGGACCAGGTTGACTACACATTAATGGGTTACTGGGTAATGTGGACCAGGTTGACTCCACATTCATGGGTTACTGGGTCATTTGGACCAGGTTGGCTGCACATTCATGGGTTACTGGGTCATGTGGAACAGGTTGGCTGCACATTCACGGGAAACTGAGTCATGTAAACCACATTCACGAGTTACTGGGTCATTTGGATCTGGTTAGCTACACATTTATAGGTTACTGGATCATTTGGACCAGGTTGGTTGCACATCCATGGGAAACAGGGTCATATGGAACAAGGTGGCTAAACATACATGGTTTCTGTGCCATTTGGACCAGAGTGGATACATATTTATAGATTACTGGGTCATTTGGACCAGAGTGGATACACATTCGTGGGTGACTGGGTCATGTAGACCAGGTTTGCTCCACATTCATGGGTTACTGGGTCATGTAGTAGACCAGGTTGGCTATACATTCATGTTACTGGGTCATTTGGACCAGGTTGGCTGCACATTCATGGGTTACTGGGTCATCTGGACCAGAGTGGCTACACATTCGTGGATTTCTGAATCATAATTATGGACCTGGTTGGCTACACATAAATGGGCTACTGGGTCATGTGCACAAGGTTAACAACACACCGAGGGCTAATTGTTCATGCAGACCAGGTTAGCTGCACATTCATGGGTTACTGGGTCATGGCTTACTGGGTCTTTTGTACGAGTAACTACACATGGTTGGCTATACATTCATAGATTACTGGGTCATTTGTTTTATGTGAACAAGGCTGCCATATTCTTGGGCTTCTAGGTCATGTGGACCAGGTTGGCAACACATCTGTGGGTTACTGGATCATGTAGACCAGGCTGGCTACATATTCATGGCTAAATGGGTCATTTGAGTGCCTACATATTCGTGGACTTTGGGCATTAAGACAGATTGGCTCTACATTTGTGGGTTACTGGATCATATGAACCAGGAATGGGTTACTGGGTCATTTGGACCCAGTTGGCTCCACATTTGTGTGTTACTTAGTCATGTAGACCCGGTTGACTACATATACACAGATTACTACTCATTTGGCCCAGAGTGGCTACACATCCATGGGCTTCTAGGTCATGTGAACTAGGTTGGGGAAAAGATAATAAGAAAGTGTTAGTTTTCATTTTATTTAATGATGACTGTAGTTTTGGGGCATACACTGTCTAAAAACAAGGTACACATTGGCAAATGCTTACAAATACTAGTAAACATAACACAAGCAATACATCAATACCCCTATCTTATGTTGAACTGATACCACTTTTACTTTTTTTGCTAACATGCAAACATTCATAAATATAACGGTTAAACTGCATTAATAACTATGTATAGCAAGTTCAATAAGTTGTTATAAACTGCCATATGTATCAGTATTAACAACTGCAACATAAACACATCAGTCTTGTCAGGGATCAGAGAAGCTATTGTGAATACAGGTGAAGCTATTGTGAATACAGAGTGAATAGTAAATGGTAAAATGAACATGAAAAAGTTTCCTTGGGACATGGTTGCTTTTCTCTGCAATTCGAGGAGTAAGATACCAGCCTGACTGAGGAATTAATAACCAACCTAACCTACAACATTTACTTGCATAGATGGGAGTTTTTAAAAATCAGATCCAAGCTGGACATTGTTCCCTACTTTTGGTATGGACATTTAGTAGTTATCTTTATGTATCTGGGTGTAAGCTTGAATAGTCTATGTCTATTGACAGTTTTTAACTGCATTGTGACTTTCTGACCAGAACATTAATATGAGTATCCTATTATATAAAGAGGCACACGCACAGTAGTATAATTACAATTGCCGTATTTGCTCTAATGGTAGAATTATTGTGACCTTGATTTTTTACCCCGACTCCATGACTCAATAAAAGTGTAATCCTCAGAGCTTGGATGCAGATGCCAACATCCTGGGTACAACATAAGCTCTATTCGAGGAATAGTGAAGCTTAAAGTAATCCTTTTGTTCAATTCCAGTTCTTGATCAAATAAATAAGTCCATTAAACACATATTTACAACACAACTATCAACAAGAGCTGTGTGTCAGAGAACAGCGCAGCCAGACTATTCAATTTTTCAGAGAATAATAAATTCTATAGCCAGTCTATAACTGATAAAACAAAATGACACAGAGATATGTAAAAACAAGAAGCCCAAGAGGGCCTGTGGACGCTCTACTGGCTCTAGATAAAGTTTATGTATAAGGGGCCATAACTCGTTCAAATATCGTTCAACCAGAACATGGTGAACACATACGCAACTAGGCTTGGTACTGATTGTCCCTGACAAGTTTCGCTGAAATCGAGCCAGAGGTTCAGGAGAACTAGTCTGTACAAAGTTAGTGTATTAAAACCTTTAAGGGGTCACAACTCTGCCAAAATGCATTCAACCAAAACATGGCAATGACAGGTGCAACTAGGCTTGGTACTGATCATCCCCATCAAGTTTCATTGAAATGCAGCAAGGAGTTCAGGAGAGACTAATCTGGACAACGTTTGGCTATTAAAACCTTTAAAGGGCCATAACTCTGCCAAAAATCATTAAACCCGAATATGGCGATGATATGCACAACTAGGCTTGATACTGATCATCCTTTTCAAGTTTCATTAAAATCCAGTCAGGGGTTCAGGAGAACTAGCCCGGAAAATGTTCGTGTATCAAAAACCTTTAAAGGGCCATAACTCCATCAAAAATCTGTTAACCGGAATACTACGATGACATGCACAACTATGCTTGCTGCTGATCATCCCTGTAAAAGTTTCGTTGAAATGTGGGGAGGCGTTCAAGAGAACTAGTCCAAACAAAGTTTGTGTACTAAAACCTTTAAAGGGCCATAACTCTGCCAAAAATCGTTCAACCGGAACACGGCAATGATTTGCACAACTAGACCTGATACTGATCATCCTTGTCAAGTTTCGTTAAAATCCAGCCAGGGGTTCAGGAGAACTAGCCTGGAAAATGTTTGTGTATCAGAAACCTTTAAAAGGCCATAACTCAACCAAAAATCTGTTAACTGGAACGCCACGATGATATGCACAACTATGCTTGGTGCTGATCATCCCTGTAAAGTTTGGTTGAAATGTGAGGAGACGTTCAGGAGAACTAGTCCAGACAAAGTTTGTGTATTAAAACCTTTAAAGGGACATAACTCCGCCAAAATCATTCAACCAGAACACGGTGACGACATGTACAACTAGGCTTGGTACTGATCATCCTTGAAAAGTTTCACTGAAATCTGGCCAAATGAAGGCCCTTTCTTCTTAATGAGGCCAAAATATAGCATATTTCAGAAAATCAAGGGCCATAACTCCGGTGTAAATGGTCCAATCTAGCTGGTATTGAAATTTGTTGGAGCTTTCATTGATAGTAACAATCTGGTAAAGTTTGGTAAAGATCGAATGAAAAATGAAAGCCCTATCGTATTAACGAGGCAAAATATAGCATATTTAACTAAATCAAGGGCCATAACTCCGCTGTTCTGGTGCAATCTGGTTGGTTTTCGAATTTGCCCGAGCTTTCATTTATATTAACAATCTGGTAAAGTTTGGTAAAGCAGTGTTCCCATTCACACACATATGTGCGTGAATCACGCATGAAAACAAAAAATCACGCACAGAAAACTGACCTAGTACGTGCATGCACAAAAAAAACAAAAAAACTGTTGTCAACTTGAATATTACACTATGCTGTGTATTGTAATGCCTTCAGTAGCAAATAAAGTATGTTGAAAGGTTTAAAAATCTTAAAAATTCATAGTGTACCCCCTAAATTTGTAGTGTACCCCCAAAATTTAACAGTAGGGGGTACATGTACCCCCAAATGAAAAAGTCAGTGGGAACACTGTAAAGATCGGACGAAAAACGAAGACTCTATCGTAATATAGCATTTTTAACTAAATCACGGGCCATAACTCCGCTGTTGCTGGTCCGATCTGGCTGGTTTTCGAACTTGTCCAAGCTTTCATTGATATTAACAATCTGGTAACGTTTGGTAAAGATTGGATGAAAAATGAAGACCCTATCGTCTTAACGAGGTAAAATATAGCCTTTTTAACAAAATCAAGGGCCAGAACTCCGCTGTTACTAGTCCGATATGGCTGGTTTTCGAACTTGTCTGAGCTTTCATTGATATTAACTGCCTGATAAAGTTTGGTAAAGATTGGATGAAAAATGAAGGCCCTATCGTCTTAACGAGGCAAAACATAGCATTTTTAACTAAATTAAGGGCCATAACTCTGCTGTTACTGGTCCGATATGGCTGGTTTTCGAACTTGTCCGAGCTTTTATTGATATTAACAATCTGTTTAAGTTTGGTAAAGATTGGATGTAAAATGAAGACCCTATCATCTTAACGAGGCCAAATATAGCATTTTTAACTAAATTAAGGGCCATAACTCTGCTGTTACTGGTCTGATCTGGTCTGATCTGGTTGGTTTTGGAACTTGTCTGAGCTTTCATTGATATTAACAATATGGTAATGCTGGGTAAAGATTGGATGAAAAATGAAGGCTATCGTCTTAAAGAGACAAAAGTTAACAACAGACGGACAACTCAGCATTTTAAAAGCTCTACTGACCTTTGGCCAGTAGAGCTAAAAATTATCCACAATGGCCGACAAATTATCTTATTGACGGTGGACAAATGCCCTCATTAGCACCTATGTGTCTGTGGATACAAATGCCCCTTCTGTCGCCGCACGATCATATGCGCAACTCGACACCACCATATTGATACTTCTTAACAAGTACAAGTACATATATAACCAATATCTGCATATAAATTGGTCCCTCATTACTGACCTAGTGCCAGAGAGAGGCAGACTATAATTAACTGAATAATTGGTGCACCTAAAACCATGTGGTAATTTATTGCTGTTGTGTTGGCTGTTGAAATGTGTCCATCAAATATGGCAATACAACAACTGCGTACATTGCAGTGCCAAAGTGTCTACCCTGATCACGGACTATATTGACAATTCATTTCCATATTTAAGGATTTGCCTATTTGATACCTTTGCACTCATTGTTTCATATAAAGTTCAAATTGTGTTTGTGCATAAAATAATGGCAAATGAAAGATACATAGCTCTATATATCTCTGCAAAATATCTGCAAAGCATAAATGTAAATGTATTCATTTCTATGGCACTGCCCAACAAAATAATAAATAACCAGCCTAGCTATATTCACATACGCTTCCACTGATAACCATGTATACAGGACACTTTACACAAATCATCTACTAACTGATGAGAAAAACTGTAACAGGATTTATATGAAAAATATGTATCACAATTCTATGAGCTTGCATATCACTAACACAAATGTTTTTAATACACACGACTAATAAGTAACCTTTTATCTTACATACATCGTTTTGAGATTAGGCTTAAAACAAACAGTATTAAACTTAACAATAAGGATCCTTAAATCTGAAATTGGTCAATATCCATTTTTAAATTTATTTTAATTTTTCTTAACACTATCGCTAACTGACAGTACCTAGAAAGACTGTATCCCAAAAGTGTAAAAAAAAGTTCACCATTTTAAGTCTAATTTTGATCAGCTCAAACTAAAGCTTTATAATTAAAAACACATCTCCGGTGTTCTGCAAAACCCTCTAGATCAAATTTAAAGAATCTAACCCGCCAAATAACGAAAAAAATTACACTATAGAAAATGTTTATCAAAACTCTATCTAGGTGTTCAGGTAATATAATGATGTATATGTGCCAATTAAAAGTATAAGCATCTTTTTTTACCTGTGATTGTATATGCTAAAATGAATGAGTTGGTAACTCTTAAATTAACACTAGTTTTGGGGTTTGGCCTGGCTGTATAGTGTATATAGAGTCTAGGTTCTCAAAATATGGAAGTTTATAAGAATCTTTTATGGGTATCTGGTGAAGATAGGGAATTCCAACCCGAGGTATACATGTTTTTACTGGAACCGATCAACACACTTATACCGAGGGTTGGAAGTCCCTATCTGATCCGCATACCATTGATAGATTCTTTTTATTGCATATCAGAGACATATTGTACGTTGACGCCTCTAGCTACTAACGTTTTGCATCTTTTCCTGCATACCGGATGTTGGCGCGCGTGAATTTTATCCCGACCCTAGGTTAAGATGAAAATATCTAGCCCCGGTAAAAGGACGTATATCCTTGTTCGGTATGCAAGAAATATGTATACCTCATCGACAGTAGGTTTAGAAACGGGGTACAGATGTTGTAAAATGTTGTTGTTGTTGGCGGGATAGCTACTTTAAGATAATTCTTTTTTAAAAGCAACCAATCATTGAACTGACAGTTATAATCTGAAGGAAGCAATTTGGAATGTTTACAACTACATTCACTATGGGTTTTGGATATAAAATAGGTATAACTGTTTTGGATATAAAATAGGTATAACTGTTTTGGATATCAAATAGGTATAACTGTTTTGGATATCAAATAGGTATAACTGTTTTAGATATAAAATAGGTATAACTGTTTTGGATATCAAATAGGTATAACTGTTTTGGATATCAAATAGGTATAACTGTTTTGGATATCAAATAGGTATAACTACAAAATGTAGCATTCCCCAGTCGTACCTCATCATAAAATGGCACCACTATTATACTCTGGAAGCTAAGAATATCTATTAATGTTTTGTTTTTTGTGCCAGCATTATTTAGCTGCATACATCCGGCTGTTCAGTAATATTTGACCAATACACGTGTCTTGTGAGTATTTTTTCAGTAAAACACAAACATGCATTCAGTCACATCATTGAAACACACAAACATGCATTCAGTCACATCATTGAAACACACAAACATGCATTCAGTCACATCATTGAAACACACAAACAAGCATTCACATCTAGCAGGGTCTTCCTCCACCAATGGAAGCTGGAAAGTCGCCATATGACCTTAGCTGTTAGTGCGACTATAAAATCCAATTCAATCAATCACATCTAGCACATCAGACCACTTCCAACAAAAACTGTCAATGCTTAAAACTTCAAAGCAAGCAAGACACCTAAAAGCACTTTGCATAAACAATATATTAAAATATCTATTTACAATCTATGATATTTGCAAGGAAATTATACCCTTCATTAAGAATTACTTCCCCTTACATGTAAAACCATTTAAATTGCATCTAAATTTTGAAAACATTAAGGCCAAATGTGCCTGAATAAGTTAAATAAAAAATGTAGCTTCACACCTATTTCTTGTCCATGCTACTTTCGAAAAATACTTGATAAATGGCGAACTGATAATTCTAAGGCACTATCCTGCAATCCGATTGGTTGGAAGTTAATTTAAAAAAAAAAGTACATAACCTATGGCAAATCAAGTCAAGTTAAACTATCAAAGACATGACATTTAGTTTCACATCAATGCGTTCGTCAGTAAAACTGTCAATAACAACAAAATGATGAAATGTGTGAGAAACAGCTTTATAACAAGTATTGAAATTTTGACTTTTGCTACAGTATCAGTTGTGTAATGGTCGCAATTATGTTTCCCGGCTCCGCTTACGTGTCGCCATAAAACAAAATGTGCTATCCATTTAACAGCTAAATTACTGTTGCAAAAGTTAAAAACTATGATACACAGCTAATAGTCTGTCATTAACAAATTATCTCAAATAAGCACTTTGGCATATCATTATATATTTGGTTAGCAAAAACTAGATGTGAAGGTAATAATTTTTATTGGGAACACTTTCTTCTATCCCTTACACATGAGGGGACATAATTCTTAACCCAAAGTCAGTAATATAACAACAATATACATACATGTACCTCAGTATCGTCATAACAAACAATAATATACATACATGTACCTCAGTATCGTCATAACAACAATATACATACATGTACCTCATGTATCGTCATAACAAACAACAGTTAACTATATACTAGTTTTCGGAGCTCTAGAAGTCTGTTTCGGAAAGTTATCAACAACTTTTTCACAACACAATCATTCAATCAGTAGAATACTGTTTCAAAACCTTGCATGACAGCATTTATACTGTCATAAAGTCAACAATCAGCCACTACAGACCAATCAATGCTGCTGTCTGTATATTATAGAGAAAATCAACAATCCAATTGCGATTTATCGATGTACCTGACAAAAACGGTCCATTTTTTTAAAATTCAATTCAATGGTTAAAGTTTACACAATGATAAATTCGAGAAGAAATAAATTTTAATCCCACAGTCTTTTATTAAAAATATTCTTCAATGTCAAACCTGGTGTTCTATATATCCATGCATCGCGGTCACGTTTATTTTGCCCCGTCAATGCAAACAAGTTCCCCACTCATGAGCTTCAGTTAACAAGAAGTAGAACTTATGGTGCTTTCACACTAACCTCCATATGGCATGGAAGAGCGTTACGAAATGCTTTGCTAACATTTGAGATAAGGATTTGAAACTTACATGAACAAGTAAACAGCCATGATTTTAGAATGTAACATGCAACAAACTTCTGCTGAATGTTACTTGCCCTATGCAAAGGTGACCAGTTTCATACCTGGCAGGCTGGCTGCTTTATTCAACCCTGATTTTGACTCATGATTGCATATTATATACTTTCTTTATCATTAAAAAAATAATTGAAATTATATTCTTCTGTTCCTTAATGGGAGACAGATACTCACATCACCACAAGCATATCAAGTTATGAGATTCAGTGACAACAACCTGTGTTTATAATGCCTTAATGGTATTAACAAAGCAATAATGGAGAACTGAAGTGAAGCGAAAATTTGCTGGATGTGGTTGCTTCACTATATTCATCAGATGGTGTTTTCTTTGACCATGTGTAGTCAACGAGAAATGTCATGGGTTACACCTTTACCAGTGATTGCAAACATTCATAGACATGTAAGTCATTAAGACGTTGTTGGTTTCGTCAATATGACAAATAGAAGATGGAGTTTCCCGACCCATAACACTACAAGTGTAAGTCATCTGGAAATGTCGTGCTACACCCTAACCAGTGACTGCAAACTTTCAAATTATGTTTGTTCTATGTGAAGCATCTAAATAAATACATTGACTTGATCAGTATGACAGTGTTCATTAAGGCCCTGAAATAAGCGCCCTTTTTTTTTTTCAAAGTTGAAAAAACAAGCATGATAATCCAATGTCAGACTCTAGCTGTAACCACACAATTTCACAATCTTTAAACAATATACCAGTTAACGTCTGCGGGGTAGATATGACTTCCTCACACACTTGGGGATGGTGTACGTTCCATTTCTCATGTAAATTACTATCCAAAACTGGCATATAGAACATGACATACACCCAGGTTGTTTGTCCCTATTCAATACAATATTTATTTATCAAAACCAATTTGACAACTGAGGAGTCTTGTGGGAAACTTTGTGTAGTAAGTGAAATTCTGTGGACCCGTCAGGCGTCAGCTTGCTCCTGTGTCACTGCTGTGTGAGCCACTGTAGACTCTGCCGCCTGAAATCACAGATAGAGTCGTTATGTACATCTTGTTTATGGACCGATATAGATGCATAAGCAAGTAAACATTAAATTCATATACTGGCATGTATTTTTGGTTTATGTCTGCCTGCCTGTCTAAATGTCTGTCTGTCTGCCTGCCTGGTCTGTCTGCCTGCCTGTCTGCCTGTCTGTCTGTCTTGTATGTCTGTCTGTCTGTCTTGTATGTCTGTCTGCCTGGTCTGTCTGTCTGTGTGTGTTTGTATGAGCTGCCTGCCTGCCTGCCTGTCTGTATGAGCTGCCTGCCCTGCCCTGCCCTGTCCTGCCCTGCCCTGCCTGCCTGTCGGTCTAGTGATCTTTTTTATGTCAGTACAGTACAAGATAGTAACTACTTTTAGTTATACAGATTGAATTACAAAGGTGGATTATTTACACAGCAGTATTTCAGTTTTAATAATGAGCCAACAATCGTAATGCCATTAGTGAGAAAAGACAACACATACCCTTGGAGAAGGAGGTTTTACCTCCATCTGTCCCATCTCTCTGTCCAATTCATCCAGCATGTCCTCATCCTGTGCAGTCAGTCGGAGATATTTGCCATCAGAGGAGAGAGGAAGGTTAGAGGACATTAAGCTCTCCTCTTCCTCATCATCTGTACCCTTGTCTTCTAGCTGCCCGATATTCGCCAGTAGTAGGCTCTGCAATAAGTGATACTATTTACTTTCAAATCACAAATGTTTGTGGGGGATTCATTTTCATGGACTCTATCCGTTATAAAAGGATATAAACATTAAACCAGTATGACAAAATGGCAATATTTTGTGGTTGATAAATTTAAGAATTTAATTAGCATGTATGCATTTTATAATACATATAACACATGAGATATTTTGTATAACAGCTTTGTTGTGAAATTTGGTAAGGAAAAAAGAAACAAGGTTATATTGTATCATAATCTTATTGATTTTAATGTTTGCAGTACTTTCTTATACTATTATGACTATTTAACGATGACTGAATTTATTAGATGTAAACGTAGAGACAAGCATAGGCTGAACAAAGCAAGTTTAAGTTGTTCTGCTGCAATAAAATAAGGATATTTATACTGTCTGAAAATGAAGACAGGAACTACCTTAAACATGCCATGCTGAAAATAGTGCTGAATGTGAAACTTAACAGTACAATTACTCATCAGAATGGTGAACAGAATTCAGTTTACTACACTGAAGTAACAACATACTGGCATCTTTACTACACTGAAGTAACAACATACTGGCATCTTTACTACACTGAAGTAACAACATACTGGCATCTTTACCATCATGGAGCTTGAAGCACTTGGCTGTAAGAACATGACTGAATTTGATGGACATTTTGTTTAGGACCAAGTAACTAGATGTCATTTTATTTCCTATACATCCAAATAATGGTTACCTACTCAGACATATAGGTGTTCCCCCTGGATAAGGTGGTTAACCACTGAGACGAGACAACTGGGTTTTTCAGACATGTGAAGTTTTCCTGCTGGACTGGACTGGGTGAACCACTGAGACAAGTAGGTTTTTCAGACATGTGAGTTTTCCTCCTGGATTGGGGGGCGTCTGTGGCCGAGTGGTTAGAGTCTCTGACTTGCAATCACTTACCCCTCACCGCTGTAGGTTCGATCCCTCAGGGGCCTAAGAATCTTTATGTGAGGAAGCTATCCAGCTGGCTTGCGGAACGTCGGTGGTTCTACCCAGGTGCAAGCCCGTGCATGAAAATTGCCCGGAGGGGCACCTGGGGTCTTCCTCCACCAGTGGAAGCTGGAAAGTCGCCATATGACCTTAGCTGTTGGTGCGACTATAAAATCCAATTCAATTCAATTCCTCCTGGATTGGGTGGTGAACCACTGAGACAAGTGTGTTTTTCAGACATGTGAGTGGGTTTTTCAGACATGTGAGTTTTCCTCCTGGATTGGGTGGTGAACAACTGAGACAAGTAGGTTTTTCAGACATGTTAGTTTTCCACCTGGATTTGGTGGTAAACCACTGAGACAAGTGTGTTTTTGAGACATGTGAGTTTTCTTCCTGGATTTGGTGGTGAACCACTGAGAAATGTGTTTTTCAGACATGTGAGTTTTCCTCCTGTATTGGGTGGTGAACCACTGAGACAAGTGGGTTTTTCAGACGTGAGTTTTCCTCCTGGATAGGGTGGTGAACCACTGAGACAAGTGGGTTTTTCAGATGTGAGTTTTCCTCCTGAACTGGGTGGTGAACCACTGAGACAAGTGGGTTTTTCAGACATGTGATTTTCCTCCTGGACTGGGTGGTGAACCACTGAGACAAGTGGGTTTTCCTCCTGGATAAGGTGGTTGTCGACTAAGACGTGAGTTTTCCTCCTGGATAAGGTAGTTAATTACACCAATAGGTTTTCCTCCTGGATTAGTTGGTAAACCACTGACAGAAGTGAGTTTTTCTCCTGGATAAGGTGGTTGTCCACTCAGACGTTGGTTTTGCTCCTGGATTAGATGGTGAACCACTGAGAGAAGTGGGTTTTCCTCCTGGATAAGGTGGTTGTCCACTCAGACGTGGGTTTTCCTCCTGGATAAGGTGGTTGTCCACTCAGACATGTGGGATTTTCTCCTAGATAAAGTGGCTGTCCACTCAAACATGTGGTTTTCCTCTTGGATAAGGTGACTTTCCACTCAGACATGTGGGTTTTCCTCCTGGACTAGGTGGTTGTCCACTCTGGTTTTCCACCTGGATAAGGTGGTTTCCTCCTAGATAAAGTGACTGTCCACTCAGACATGCGGTTTTCCTTCTGGATAAGGTGGCTGTCCACTCAGACATGGTTTTCCTCCTGGATAAGGTCGTTATCCACTCAGACATGTGGGTTTTCCTCCTAGATAAAGTGGCTGTCCACTCAGACATGTGGGTTTTCCTCCTGGATAAAATGGCTGTCCACTCAGACATGTGGGTTTTCCTCCTGGATAAGGTGGTTAACCACTCAGACATGTGATTTTCCTCCTGGATAAGGTGGTTGTCCACTCAGACATGTTGTTTTTCTCCTGGATAAGGTGGTTGTCCACTCAGACATGTGGTTTTCCTCCTGGATAAAGTGGATGTCCACTTAGACATGTGGTTTTCCTCCTAGATAAGGTGGCTGTCCACTCAGACATGTGGGTTTTCCTCCTGGATAATGTGGTTGTCCACTCAGACATGTGGTTTTCCTCCTGGATAAGGTGGCTGTCCACTCAGAGATGTGTTTTCCTCCTGGATTGGGTGGTGAACAACTGAGGCAAGTAGGTTTTTCAGACATGTGAGTTTTCCACCTGGATTTGGTGGTGAACCACTGAGACGTGTGTTTTTCAGACATGTGAGTTTTCCTCCTGGATTTGGTGGTAAACCACTGACAAAAGTGGGTTTTCCTCCTGGATAAGGTGGTTGTCCACTCAGACATGTGGGTTTTTCTCCTGGATAATGTGGTTGTCCACTCAGACATTCGGTTTTCCTCCTGGATAAGGTGGCTGTCCACTCAGACATGTGAGTTTTCCTCCTGGATTGGGTGGTGAACAACTGAGGCAAGTAGATTTTTCAGACATGTGAGTTTGGTGGTGAACCACTGAGACAAGTGTGTTTTTCAGACATGTGAGTTTTCCTCCTGGATTTGGTGGTAAACCACTGAGAAATGTGTTATTCAGACATGTGGGTTTTCCTCCTGGATTGGGTGGTGAACCACTGAGAGAAAGTGGGTTTTTCAGACGTGAGTTTTCCTCCTGGATTGGGTGGTGAACCACTGAGACAAATGGGTTTTTCAGATGTGAGTTTTCCTCCTGGACTGGGTGGTGAACCACTGAGACAAGTGGGGTTTTCAGACATGTGAGTTTTCCTCCTGGACTGGGTGGTGAACCACTGAGACAAGTGGGGTTTTCTCCTGGATAAGGTGGTTGTCGACTAAGACGCGAGTTTTCCTCCTGGATAAGGTAGTTAATTACTCACACCAATAGGTTTTCCTCCTGGATTAGGTGGTAAACCACTGACAGAAGTGAGTTTTCCTCCTAGATAAGTTAGTTAACCACTTAGACCGTTGTATTTGCTTCTGGATTAGATGGTGAACTACTGAGACATGTGGGTTTTCCTCCTGGAATAGGTG
Organism: Cyrtodaria siliqua; assembly: GCA_037043455.1. Taxonomy (NCBI): domain Eukaryota; kingdom Metazoa; phylum Mollusca; class Bivalvia; order Adapedonta; family Hiatellidae; genus Cyrtodaria; species Cyrtodaria siliqua. The sequence continues at coordinate 52,917 of JAWPHD010012268.1, forward strand.
GTTGTCCACTCAGACGTGGGTTTTTCTCCTAGATAAAGTGACTGTCCACTCAGACATGTGGTTTTCCTCTTGGATAAGGTGGCTTTCCACTCAAGACATGGTTTTCCTCCTGGATAAGGTGGTTATCCACTCAGACATGTGGGTTTTACTCCTAGATAAAGTGGCTGTCCACTCAGACATGTGGGTTTTCCTCCTGGATAAAATGGCTGTCTACTCAGACATGTGGGTTTTCCTCCTGGATAAGTGGTTAACCACTCAGACATGTGATTTTCCTCCTGGATAAGGTGGTTGTCCACTCAGACATGTGGTTTTCCTCCTGGATAAAGTGGTTGTCCACTCAGACATGTGATTTTCCTCCTAGAAAAAGTGGCTGTCCACTCAGAAATGTAAGTTTTCCTCCTGGATAAGGTGGCTGTCCACTCAGACATGTGGGTTTTTCTCCTGGATAAGGTGGTTGTCCACTCAGACATGTGGTTTTCCTCCTGGATAAGGTGGCTGTCCACTCAGACATATGGTTTTCCTCCTGGATAAGGTGGTTATCCACTCAGACATGTGGGTTTTCCTCCTAGATAAAGTGGTTGTCCACTCAGACATGTGGGTTTTCCTCCTAGATAAAGTGGCTGTCCACTCAGACGTGGTTTTCCTCCTGAGTAAGGTGGCTGTCCTCTCAGGCATATGGTTTTCCTCCTGGATAAGGTGGTTGTCCACTCAGACATGTGGGTTTTCCTCATGGATAAGGTGGTTGTCCACTCAGACATGTGGGTTTTTCTCCTAGATAAAGTTGCTGTCCACTCAGACATGTAGTTTTCCTCTTGGATAAGGTGGCTTTCCACTCAAGACATGGTTTTCCTCCTGGAAAAGGTCGTTATCCACTCAGACATGTGGGGTTTCCTCCTAGATAAAGTGGCTGTCCACTCAGACATGTTGTTTTACTTCTGGATAAGGTAGCTGTCCACTCAGACATGTGGTTTTCCTCCTGGATAAGGTGGTTGTCCACTCAGGCATGTGGTTTTTCTCCTGGATAAAGTGGCTGTCCACTCAGACATGTGTGTTTTCCTCCTGGATAAAGTGGCTGTCCACTCAAACATGTGGGTTTTCCTCCTGGATAAGGTGGCTGTCCACTCAGGCATGTGTGTTTTCCTCCTGGATAAAGTGACTGTCCACTCAGACATGTGGGTTTTCCTCCTGGATAAGGTGGCTGTCCACTAAGACGTGGGTTTTCCTCCTGGATAAGGTGACTGTCCACTCAGACAATTGGGGTTTCCTCCTGAGTAAGGTGGTAACCCACTCAGACAAGAGGGTTTTCTCCTAGATATGGTGGTCAACCACTCAGACAAGAGGGATTTCTCTTAAATATGGTGGTCAACCACTCAGACAAGAGGGATTTCTCTTAAATATGGTGGTCAACCACTCAGACAAGAGAGTTTTCTCTTAGATATGGTAGTGAACCACTCAGACAAGAGGGTTTTCTCCTAGATATGGTGGTAACCACTCAGACAAGAGGGTTTTCTCCTAGATATGGTTGTCAACCACTCAGACAAGCAGATTTTCCTCTTTGATGAGGTGGTCAACCACTCAGACATGTGTTTTTCTCCAATTTTGTATGGCTTTAAATATACTTAATGCCATTAAAAGTGCAATTATTTTTTTTGTGCGTTTATTTTTAATTAAAATGTCTCCAAGATCGATTGCATAATTCCGATTTTACTTCTTTCAATATATGAATTTGATCGGTCACCAGATTTATAGGGAATGTAGATAATTTCTAACACGTATAAAACACTACAATCAATCTTGGAAATAAACACAAAATAAAACAAGAGGTCAATGACCTTGAAGCTCTACTGATAGGTTTTTGATAGCTAGATCAGCATTCCTGTGAAGTTTTATGAAAATCCGTCAAGTAGTTTCAGAGGAGTAGTCGCTACAAGTTTTCATTATATAACTCTATGCTGGCGGCCATGTTTAACATCAAATCAAAATAATTTTGGACAAGGATCAACATCATGTCAAACTGATCATTTTAGAAAAAGTCCCATATCAATATCACTTATAGTTTTCAAGAAGTAGTTTCAGAGGAGTAGTCGCTACAAGTTTTCATTATATAACTCTATGCTGGCGGCCATGTTTAACATCAAATCAAAATAATTTTGGACAAGGATCAACATCATGTCATACTGATCATTTTAGAAAAAGTCCCATATCAATATCACTTATAGTTTTCAAGAAGTAGTCACTACAAACTTGTATTTTGAAAATCTATTTTTAGCTGTGGCAGCCATCTTGAATTTCCGGCCGACCTGAAATTTTGCTATGATCAATTAGACATCATGAGCAACATTCCTGTGAAGTTTCATGAAAATCCGTCGAGTAGTTACAGAGGAGTAGTCGCTACAAGTTTTTACAAGATAACTCTATGTAAACAAAGATGGCCACTGACAGCCATGTTTATCAGCGAATCAAAACGATTTTCGACAAGGACCAACATCATGTCATGCTGATCATTTTATCCCATATCAATATCACTTATAGTTTTCAAGAAGGAGTCGCTACAAACTTGTTTTTTGAAAATCTATTTTTATCTGTGGAGGTCATCTTGGATTTCACATCAACATGAATGTTTGCTAGGATCAACTAGACTTCATTGGCAACATTTCTGTACAGTTTCATGAAAATCCATTCAGTAGTTTCAGAGGAGTAGTCGCTACAAAAAAAGTTTAAGGAAGGACAGACGGACGACGGACATCGCACCACGGCATAAGCTCTACTGATCTCTGATCAGTAGAGCTAAAAACTTGCACTTTTAATGGCATTAAGTATATATATGTTGTATCCTCACTATTTTTTGGAGAATTTGTATGTACCTTCCCCAGGTATAATATGTTAATAAACAAGTATATATTACATATATAAGACTAGTGTTGAGTTCTTGTGTACATATTCTGTAAAGCTGTGTTAGCCTGGCTACATTATTAATTCCTTCACCAAAGCAATACATGTCATGCAAGTCTGTTTGAACATTATGATGTTGTAGCGATCTTTAGGTGTAATCTCCGCACATGCTGACATGGTGACCACAGAAGAGAATTATCACATTTTAATGAAACTGAAATTTTAAAAAGATGCTCAAGTATTGCAGAGTAACACATGTCCCCTACTGGGCATTTTCTAGTAACAGTGACCTTGACCATAAATGCAATCCCTACTTGCTTTTCATATAAGCCACCTACACACCATGTTTCAGGTCAATATCTCATTCCTAAGTAAAGTTAATGAGCAGAAACAGTTGTTCTATTTTTAGTAACAGAGAACTTGACCTTGACCCCAAATGCAATCCCAAACTTTCTGTTCAAATAAGCACATACCCATAAAGTTTCATTACAATATCTCATTCCTAAGTAAAGTTATTGAGCAGAAACCATTTTCTGTTTTTAGTTACAGTGACCTTGACCCAACTGAACCCAAATTCAATCCCAAGCTTCCTTTTCATATAAGCTAAACTCCCATAAAGTTTAATTCCAATGTTTTATTCCTAACTAAAGCTAAAGAGCAGAAACTGTTTTTTCTATCTTTAGTAACAGTAACCTTGACCTTGACCCCAGTGGTCTCAAATGCCAAACTTGTTTTTCATATAAGCTACCTACCCACCAAGTTTAAGGCCAACGCCTAATTTCTAACTAATGTTATTCAGCGGCAACCGTTTTTATGCCCCTTCTTGCAGGGAATATATATTTGCACTTGTCCGGCCGGCCGGCCGTCCCAAAAAATTGTGTTGCACGATCCTCCATAATCATTTAACCCACGGTTGCAAAACTTTACAGGAATGTTGACCAGCAAGTGAAGATGCGCAACTGGGTTTTCATTTTTATTTTTGACCAAGAACCGCAGAGTTATGGCCATTGACTTAGTCGTAATAGGGGCCAAAAAACTTGTGGCGCACCCTACTCCATAACTATTTAACCCCCAGTCGCGAAACTTTACAGGAAAATGACCAGTAAGTAAGGATGTGCACCTGGGTTTCCATTATTATTTTTGACCAAGCACCACAAAGTTTTGGCCCTTGACTTAGTCAAAATAGGGGCTGAAAAACTTGTCACATGATCCATAACTATTTAACCCAAACGAGCGCTCCTCCATAACTCCACTGTTGTACACATTACCATTTCACGAACAGCCAACATTTCAGTTCTTCTATTAAAAAGATCAGTGTTTATTATCAAAATGCTATGACATAGTGACCTTAGTGGGGGCATCCTTGTCCTATGGACACATTTCTACTTCTATTTTTAGTAACAGTGACCTTGACCCCAGTGACCCCAAATGCAATCCCACTTCCTTTTCATATAAGCTACCTACTTATAAAGTTTCATTCCAATATCTCATTCCTAACGAAGTTATTGAGCGGAAACCATTTTTCTATTTTTAGTAACAGTGACCTTGATCTTGACCCCAGTGGCCCCAAATGCAATCCCAAACTTACTTTTCATATAAGCTACCTAAATACTATGTGACAGGCCAATACGTCATTCCTAACTAAAGTTATTGAGCGGAAACCACTTATTTTCAGTAACTGGTACCTTGACTTTGACCCCAAATGCAATCCCAAGCTTCCAGTTCATATAAGCTACCTACCCATAAAGTATCATTCCAATATCTCATTCCTAAAGTTATTGAGCGGAAACCATTTTTCTATTTTAAGTAACAGTGTATTTTGTGTATTTTTTACAATTTATGTTGCCATAGCAACCAAATTTTTTGACATATCAATAAAACAACATGATGTGCATGATCTCCTCACTCCCTTTTATCTACACACACATGTTCATTAAATTATCTTAAGCATTTCTTGTGTTATCAAAGGAACAATATATATTGTGTATTTTTACTATTTCCTTTGCAACCATATTTTTTGTGAAATTAACAAAATAATGTGCATAATCCCCTCATTGCCATTTACCAACATACCTAGTTTCATAAAAATATTTTCAATACTTTTCTCATTATCGCAGGATCCATATTTGTGGGACGGACTGACGTATGGAGGGCAAACCTAAAGTCCCCTCCGGTGACACATCGGTTAGTATTTACATGGAAATTAATGTATAAAAGTGGATTTTGATGGAAATTAATGTGTAAAGGTGAATTTTGTTAAAAAGTGGTTTTAATATTAATGTGTCATTTATTTGTTAAGTAAGGGAATATGGCAACTTTAAGTCCAACAATAATCTGAAAGTAGGGATACAAATAATCAAATACGGCAACAACTAGTGAAGCAACAAATATCAGCAAGTGTAGAAAATCAATGAATCAATGGATGTAACAGAATTTGGGGTGTGGCAAATCTCACAAAATAAAGTTGGAATTTCAAGAATGACATGTATGTGTACCCATTCCACACTGAAGCAGTAAAATACGATAGGAACATTAAGCTGGTCACCAGCTGTGTTCTGATCCACTTCTGGGTCATCAGGTATCTGTTGGCTGATTGCTACTTTGAAAAAATGTGTGAGTGAAAACACCACAATTTGATAGTCTGTATATGTTGAGTGATACAGATACAAAATATGTTTAAAAACATTTACGGGTGATGACATTCTCATTAAAATCGGACCCTCTATTAAGCAACTATACTCTCCATTATAAAGATCTGACAACAATGCATTAGACGTCAAATCATATCAACTTATGATTAGCCAATGAGATTTCACTCTACAAAGTGTTTGTACCGGAAGAAATCTTTCTCAACAGACCATTACTGCTGGCGTACCATAGCGATAACAATCAAGTATACCAAATAACCAGAACAAGAGGTCAATGACCTTGAAGCTCTACTGATTGATTTTGTTTTCAGGAAGAAGTCGCTACAAACTTGTTTTTTGAAAATCTATTTTTAGCAGTGGCGGCCATCTTGAATTTCCGGCCGACCTGAAATTTTGCTAGGATCAATTAGACATCAAGAGCAACATTCCTGTGAAGTTTCATGAAAATCCGTCAAGTAGTTTCAGAGGAGTAGTCGCTACAAGTTTTCATTATATAACTCTATGTAAACAAAGATGGCCGCTGAGAGCTATGTTTAACATTGAATCAAAATAATGTCCGACTCGGATAACCATCATGTCATGCTGATAATTTTAGAAAAAGTCCCATATCAATATCACTTATAGTTTTCAAGAAGTAGTCGCTACAAACTTATTTTTTTTTAAATCTATTTTTAGCTGTGGCGGCCATCTTGAATTTCTGGCCGATCTGAAATTTTGCTAGGATCAATTAGACATCAAGAGCAACATTCCTGTGAAGTTTCATGAAAATCCGCCAAGTAGTTTCAGACGAGTAGTCGCTACAAGTTTTCAATATATAACTCTATGAAAACAAAGATGGCCACTGGCAGCCATGTTTAACGTCGAATCAAAATAATGTTCGACTCGGATAACCATCATGTCATGCTGATCATTTTAGAAAAAGTCCCATATCAATATCTCTTATAGTTTTCAAGAAGTAGTCGCTACAAACTTATTTTTTAAAAATCTATTTTTAGCCGTGGCGGCCATCTTGAATTTCCGACCGACCTGAAATTTTGCTAGGATCAATTAGACATCAAGAGCAACATTCCTGTGAAGTTTCATGAAAATCCGTCAAGTAGTTTCAGAGGAGTAGTCGCTACAAGTTTTCATTATATAACTCTATGTAAACAAAGATGGCCGCTGGCAGCCATGTTTAACGTCGAATCAAAACAATTTTCGACAAGGACCAACATCATGTCATCCTGATCATTTTAGAAAAAGTCCCATATCAATATCTCTTATAGTTTTCAAGAAGTAGTCGCTACAAACTTATTTTTTAAAAATCTATTTTTAGCCGTGGCGGCCATCTTGAATTTCCGGCCGACCTGAAATTTTGCTAGGATCAATTAGACATCAAGAGCAACATTCCTGTGAAGTTTCATGAAAATCCGTCAAGTAGTTTCAGAGGAGTAGTCGCTACAAGTTTTCATTATATAACTCTATGTAAACAAAGATGGCCGCTGGCAGCCATGTTTAACGTCGAATCAAAACGATTTTCGACAAGGACCAACATCATGTCATCCTGATCATTTTAGAAAAAGTCCCATATCAATATCTCTTATAGTTTTCAAGAAGTAGTCGCTACAAACTTATTTTTTAAAAATCTATTTTTAGCCGTGGCGGCCATCTTGAATTTCCGGCCGACCTGAAATTTTGCTAGGATCAATAAGACATCAAGAGCAACATTCCTGTGAAGTTTCATGAAAATCCGTCAAGTAGTTTCAGAGTAGTAGTCGCTACAAGTTTTCATAATATAACTCTATGTAAACAAAGATGGCCGCTGGCAGCCATGTTTAACGTCGAATCAAAACGATTTTCGACAAGGACCAACATCATGTCATGCTGATCATTTTAGAAAAAGTCCCATAGCAATATCCCTTAGAGTTTTCAAGGAGTAGTCGCTACAAACTTGTTTTTTAAAAACCTATTTTTAGATTTGGCGGCCATCTTGGATTTCACATCTACATGAATTTTTGCTAGGATCAACTAGACTTCATGGGCAACATTTCTGTAAAGTTTCATGAAAATCCATTCAGTAGTTTCAGAGGAGTAGTCGCTACAAAAAAAGTTAACGGACAGACGGACGGAGAGACGGACGGACGACGGACACCGCACCACGGCATAAGCTCTGCTGATCTCTGATCAGTAGAGCTAAAAATGAAGAAAAATTATTCTGTAAGAAATATGAATGCTTCATTAATACTTAATGCATATTTTTAAAGAAATATCTCCGAACACCCCAGATTGTTACTCTACCCTCAAATTTATCTATCCTTGAAAGACATGGATTAATAAAAAAGAAATCTTGATGCTCATGCTGAAGTTAATATAAAACATGGGATTTTATTGTTCATGAATATTGATTAGACGAAAGGTGAATCTGACATGACCACCAAGATTCTAGACACAGACAGTATGAAGGCATGATAAAGGTCCGAGTTTAATGAGATTGTGGGTCATGAAAGACTATCTAATCTAATCTTTCACAAACATTCTATCATCGCTGAATTTGGAAAACACAAGTATTAACCCCAAAAGAGAATGATTCATTTTCATCAGATGAGACCTTATGTATCAGAATTCAACAAGTGACCACTTTAATATAACCTGTGACATTTAATACAACAGACTGATATAGTGAGTATTATCCAAATACCTGGTCAGGTTCTGCTTCCTCTTCCTGGAATTATCAGTAAACCAGTCAACTATAACTATCGTATCTACACACAATGCAAATAAGGCCAAGCAAAATTAATGAATGGATTCCCACTTTTTTGTCAGAAATGTTGACTCACTTTTTCAACCATTTTATTTCACAAAATTACAGGTTCTTTTTTTAAGGACTTTAACTTAACAATAAGCCATGTAATAACAAACTCGGAGTGCTGCATTCATTTAAACAATTTGCAACACTCAATATTTACTACGAGTAAGTTGTTTCAAAGCTTCCATCTCAGAGATAAACCAGAGATTTGCAACTTATATTTTGAGATAGAAATTACTCGAAATTTCACGTATCACTTCCATTTTAACTGTACAGAAATTGTCATTTATTAAACAGTCTCAAATTAAAGACATTTATGTTTGGAATGCAGTGGTATTTTCAAAATATTTCTGTTTACTAAATATATCAACAAATGTTATTTAAAACGTCTATGACCTATTTTATGCTACTTCATGTAATTGTTGGAGTTTTGCTATATAGTGTAACTTTATAGAACTTGTCATTTATCACAGCAGGAGTCAACAACTGGTCTCCAATTAAAGAGAATAATACCCTGTGTGCAATGACATTATTATATTCTTTCTGTCTTAAATATAAGAAGAGAAAAAGAGATTTCGCAGTTTTACGAATTTTATATGAGATATGAGTACACGTCCAATATCGACTTCTTAGATCTCTGCACCTGTCCACAATAATGAGAATCTGAATTAACTGTACTTGGCCTTATAAACAGGCATGGTGCTTGTGATCACAACCTGAGCTCCAAATGCAACTTAATCTGACCTTAAAGATTTACCCAGGGCATTCCTTTTATAACATTCATATAGATTATTAATATCTTTCATGGGTATCCGGTGTGAAGATCGGGAATTCCAACATGGGGGTAATTGTTTTTATCGGGACCGAGCCTCTGCCAATGTTCCTATTATCGGGACCGAGCCTCTGACAAGGTTCTGATTAAAACAATTATACCAAGGGTTGGAATTTCCCAATCTGAACAGGATACCCATGATTGGATCTTTTTCTTGCATATCATTTATATTCTGTGTGTTGACATCGCCAACTACTAACGTTGTGCATGTTTATTTAGACAATGACATCATGCAACTGTCATTGTTGATATCAGCGCGTGACTTTTATCTTTCCCCATGTGTAAGATCAGGCTTTCCATCACCCATTTAAAACGCGGATAACCATATCTGGTATGCAAATAACAGTGATACTGATTTTTGGTGAGGTGATAAATGTATAATTAACCAAATTAATGGTAAAATAAACAGAGGTGTAACACATTTGTTCAATTGGATCTTTTTTTGGATTACATGTCTTTGGTAATAGATAACTGGCTAAGATTTTAACACATCTGACTTATTCTCTTCTTTCAACTAAGGAATACTGCCGTGTGTCCGACCTCCAGTGAGTTATTACTGAATAATCAAGCAAAAGATCCAATTAAACAGTAAGTAATACGCAACACGTTTAGCTTAGACTAAGTTTACAACTAGGCACAAGAAGATCCAAGTACTGGTAAAACCTCAAATAGAAAGATAAAGCTTATAAACAATGCCATCACTAGTGCACTAAAATGGCACACTATTTAAGCCAGAAACATTTGTGTAGAGTTATTTCAATATCACCACTTTTTGCTACTTATAATCCCGTATGAAGATGATGATGACAATGAAGATGATGATGATTATGGTAGTTTAAGTCTAATGCCTTTTAATCACATGTTATTTTAAGTTTCATTTATAAGAATCAGACAAATAAAAAAGTCAGGTCACTGAAACAAATCTAGTTAAATCAATCTAGAACAATCATCTCAGAAACAGTCCAAACAGTATAAATACAATACAGTCCAAACAGTATAAATACAATACAGTGAGAAATTTGAGATTATTTGTGCCTGTTAGTTCTTGTAGTATCATAAAGGCTATAGAAAGCTTTTTTTGAGGAGTGAGGTAAATGTTTTTCAATGGAGGGGAAATGGAGGCAATTCGCAAATATTTTATAGTTTGCATGTGTTTATTTTGGGGTGAAAAGCCCCAATTGGTCATTGGAAGTCTTTATCAGACTTTATGAAGAGCTATACAACATGAATAAATGCTGACAGCGCAATATCCATAATAAATGATGGATTTTAAATTCAGGATTGTGCTTGATCTTGTAGCCAAACTAGAACTGTCGCTAACCCCTGCCCCTTTGACCCCTGCACTTTATTGCACCAATAATATTTTCCTTTATGATCACATTAACTTGAAACTGAATCATCAGCAATATATAACTAGACGGGTGTTCCACGGAACACGTGTGTAGCCTGTCAGTGCTTTGTCAGTATAACAAGTTCTTTTTTGGACCCAGATAAATGACCTTGACAAACTGGCCTGACTAAGTTTTTGTGAAGAAAAAACTGAATATTTAACCCATATAATGACCTTCAGTGTGACTTTGATCTTTATATTTTAGTATGGTCATGCTGATATTGTCATGAGGAGTATATATTGAAAGTTTGATGAAGAAATATAAAAAAATGAGAAAGTTATAGCCAACTTTAAGTTTTCATGAAGAAAAAGATGAGTATTTAACCCATATAATGACCTTCAGTGTGACCTTGACCTTTATATTTTAGAATGGCCATGTCGATGTTGTCATGATGAAGAAATATCAAGAAATGAGAAAGTTAAAGCCAACGTTAAGTTTTTGTGACAGACCGGCGGACAGACGGACGGACTGACGACAAAGTGATCCCTATGTATTGCATTTTTCTTCGAAAAGGTGAAACAAAAACAATCCATTGGCCAATGAATAAGAAGAACTAATTTCCACTGGCTAAAACTACAAAGGGTCATAACTCGTGAAAAAATAATCAATTTTTTTTTTTTATTCTTCACTAACATATTCACATCATGGTTAATGAGCGTACCAAGTATTAAAACAATCCACTTAATAATGAATGAGGAGTTAGACACGCAAGATTTCCCTATATAATATATGTAAAAAAATCATAACTCATGCAATAATCTTTTTCTTCACTAACATCTTCACATCATACTTAATCTGCATGCCAAATATTAAAACAATCCATCAAAAAATGAATGAGGAGTTTCCGTATATATATGTAAGAAATTCAAAGGGCCATGTAAAAATCATTGAATCAAAAAAAAAAAAATTTCACTAACATCTTCACATAATAATCAGCATGTACAATATTAAAACAATCCACTTAAAAAAGTATGAGGAGTTAAACACACATGATTTTGGCCCCTATATAATCACAGATATATTAATAATAATAATATTGTTATTAGGTCTGTGATGTAATATACACATACTAAACAAGAGGTCAATGACCTTGAAGCTCTACTGATTGATTTTGATTTCAGGAAGTAGTCGCTACAAACTGGTTTTTTGAAAATCTATTTTTAGCGGTGGTGGCCATCTTGAATTTCCGGCCGACCTGAAATTTTGCTAGGATCAATTAGACATCAAGAGCAACATTCCTGTGAAGTTTTATGAAAATCCGTCAAGTAGTTTCAGAGGAGTAGTCGCTACAAGTTTTCATTATATAACTCTATGTAAACAAACATGGCCACTGGCAGCCATGTTTAACGTCGAATCAAAATAATGTTCGACTTGAACAACCATCATGTCATGCTGATCATTTTAGAAAAAGTCCCATATCAATATCTCTTATAGTTTTCAAGAAGTAGTCGCTACAAACTTATTTTTTAAAAATCTATTTTTAGCCGTGGCGGCCATCTTGAATTTCCGGCCGACCTGAAATTTTGCTAGGATCAATTAGACATCAAGAGCAACATTCCTGTGAAGTTTCATGAAAATCTGTCAAGTAGTTTCAGAGGAGTAGTCGCTACAAGTTTTCATTATATAACTCTATGTAAACAAAGATGGCCGCTGGCAGCCATGTTTAACGTCGAATCAAAATGATTTTCGACAAGGACCAACATCATGTCATGCTGATCATTTTAGAAAAAGTCCCATATCAATATCTCTTATAGTTTTCAAGAAGTAGTCGCTACAAACTTATTTTTTAAAAATCTATTTTTAGCCGTGGCGGCCATCTTGAATTTCCGGCCGACCTGAAATTATGCTAGGATCAATTAGACACCAAGAGCAACATTCCTGTGAAGTTTCATGAAAATCCGTCAAGTAGTTTCAGAGGAGTAGTCGCTACAAGTTTTCATTATATAACTCTATGTAAACAAAGATGGCCGCTGGCAGCCATGTTTAACGTCGCATCAAAACGATTTTCGACAAGGACCAACATCATGTCATGCTGATCATTTTAGAAAAAGTCCCATAGCAATATCCCTTAGAGTTTTCAAGAAGTAGTCGCTACAAACTTGTTTTTTAAAAACCTATTTTTAGATTTGGCGGCCATCTTGGATTTCACATCTACATGAATTTTTGCTAGGATCAACTAGACTTCATGGGCAACATTTCTGTAAAGTTTCATGAAAATCCATTCAGTAGTTTCAGAGGAGTAGTCGCTACAAAAAAAAGTTTACGGACAGACGGACGGACGACGGACGCCGCACCACGGCATAAGCTCTGCTGATCTCTGATCAGTAGAGCTAAAAATCAAACGGCCATTAACTCATGTAAAACTGATCAAATCAAAAATCCTATTCTTCACTAACATCTTCACATTACACTTAATCAGCATGCCAAATATTAAAACAATCCATCAAATAATGAATGAGGAGTTAGACAAACAAGGTTTAGACAAACAAGATTTCCCTATATATATGTAAGAAAAACAAAGGGCCATATTTCATGTAACAAGAGGTCAAATGACCTTGAAGCTCTACTGATTGATTTTGATTTCAGGAAGTAGTCGCTACAGACTTGTTTTTTGAAAATCTATTTTTAACCGTGGTGGCCATCTTGAATTTCCGGCTGACCTGAAATTTTGCTAGGATCAATTAGACATTAAGAGCAACATTCCTGTGAAGTTTCATGAAAATCCGTCAAGTAGTTTCAGAGGAGTAGTCGCTACAAGTTTTCATTATATAACTCTATGTAAACAAAGATGGCCGCTGGCAGCCATGTTTAACGTCAAATCAAAACGATTTTCGACAAAGATCAACATCATGTCATACTGATCATTTTAGAAAAAGTCCCATATCAATATCACTTATAGTTTTCAAGAAGTAGTCGCTACAAACTTATTTTTTAAAAATCTATTTTTAGCTGTGACGGCCATCTTGAATTTCTGGCAGATCTGAAATTTTGCTAGGATCAATCAGACATCAAGAGCAACATTCCTGTAAAGTTTCATGACAATCCGCCAAGTAGTTTCAGAGGAGTAGTCGCTACAAGTTTTTACTATATAACTCTATGTAAACAAAGATGGCCGCTGGCAGCCATGTTTAACGTTGAATCAAAACGATTTTTGACAAGGATCAACATCATGTCATGCTGATCATTTTAGAAAAAGTCCCATATCAATATCACTTAAGAGTTTTCAAGAAGTAGTCGCTACAAACTTGTATTTTAAAACTCTATTTTTAGCTTTGGCGGCCATCTTGGATTTCACATCAACATGAATTTTTGCTAGGATCAACTAGACTTTATGGGCAACATTTCTGTAAAGTTTGATGAATATCCATCCAGTAGTTTCAGAGGAGTTGTCGCTACAAATATAAGTTTACGGACAGACAGACGGCCGGACAGACGGACGGACGACGGACGCCGCACCACGGCATAAGCTCTGCTGATCTCTGATCAGTCGAGCTAAAAATGATCAAATCAAAATATTTTTCTTTGCTAACATCTTCACATCATATTTAATGCGCAAGTACAATATTAGAACAAACAACCTAAAACATATGAGGTGTTAAAACACACAAGATTTTGGCCCCTATATAATATATATTATATAGATTAAAAAAATTAAAGGGCCATGACTTGCGTAAAACCGATCGAATAAAAAAATGATTAATCAGCATGGCAAATATAACAAGAGGTCAATGACCTTGAAGCTCTACTGATCGATTTTGATTTCAGGAAGTAGTCGCTACAAACTGTTTTTTTGAAAATCTATTTTTAGCTGTGGTGGCCATCTTGAATTTCCGGCCGACCTGAAATTTTGCTAGGATCAATAAGACATCAAGAGCAACATTCCTGTGAAGTTTCATGAAAATCCGTCAAGTAGTTTCAGAGGAGTAGTCGCTACAAGTTTTCATTATATAACTCTATGTAAACAAAGATGGCCACTGACAGCCATGTTTAACATTGAATCAAAATAATGTTCGACTCGGATAACCATCATGTCATGCTGATCATTTTAGAAAAAGTCCCATATCAATATCTCTTATAGTTTTCAAGAAGTAGTCGCTACAAACTTATTTTTTAAAAATCTATTTTTAACTGTGGCGGCCATCTTGAATTTCCGGCCGACCTGAAATTTTTCAAGGATCAACTAGACATCAAGAGCAACATTCCTGTGAAGGTTCATGAACATCCGTCAAGTAGTTTCAGAGGAGTAGTCGCTACAAGTTTTCATTATATAACTCTATGTAAACAAAGATGGCCACTGACAGCCATGTTTAACGTCGAATCAAAATAATTTTCCACAAGGATCTACATCATGTCATGCTGATCATTTTAGAAAAAGTCCCATATCAATATCACTTATAGTTTTCAAGAAGGAGTCGCTACAAACTTATTTTTTAAAAATCTATTTTTAGCTGTGACGGCCATCTTGAATTTCCGGCCGACCTGAAATTTTTCTAGGATCAATTAGACATCAAGAGCAACATTCCAGTAACGTTTCATGACAATCCGCCAAGTAGTTTCAGAGGAGTAGTCGCTACAAGTTTTTACTATATAACTCTATGTAAACAAAGATGGCCGCTGGCAGCCATGTTTAACGTCGAATCAAAACGATTTTCGACAAGGACCAACATCATGTCATGCTGATCATTTTAGAAAAAGTCCCATATCAATATCACTTATAGTTTTCAAGAAGTAGTCGCTACAAACTTGTATTTAAAAAATCTATTTTTAGCTTTGGCGGCCATCTTGGATTTCACATCAACATGAATTTTTGCTAGGATCAACTAGACTTCATGGGCAACATTTTTGTAAAGTTTTATGAATATCCATCCAGTAGTTTCAGAGGAGTAGTCGCTACAAATAAAAGTTAACGGACAGACGGACAGACAGACGGACGGACAGACGGACAAACGGACGACGGACGCCGCACCACGGCATAAGCTCTGCTGATCTCTGATCAGTAGAGCTAAAAACAAACTTATTTCATTGAAGGCACACAAGTATTTCTGTGATTTTCATCCTTTATGCATGTTGACCTGTCACTGCCATGTATATACTGAATCACGGATCAAAATGTCTAAGTATCCACCTAAGTACTCACCTAAGAATATGTCAATAATATTCCCATTGTTTTGTGAATTTCGCGCTTGATTTGAGATAAGGTTGCACTGCAAATAAACGCATTTAAATCGTCTGCTCTGGTGGCATGAACAAATTTTAAAGCTTTCAAGTCGATGTGTTTTCTTAGAAATAAATTATAACACTTATACAACTGGGTATTTAAGATTTTGTTAAGTGCTTTGAATTAGTGCAGCTTTTGATGTTCCCAATCTAAAATATGCCAACTAAACTTATTTTGACATCATGTTTTACTAGCATTAACACTAAAAATGCAGTTGCAATTTCTCGAAATAATTCATGTTACAGTTACTTGAATTTGAAACGATATTCAATTAAAAGGAAGGTAATTTAGGATTATCCATGTTTCATTTTATTATAGACAGAACATCTGCAATAAATGGGTCCAACTTTTATGTGTTTTTATAGCATCTCCTACCAATTTTAGAAAGCTTATATCTTTAAGCGGACTTTGATTCCTGTTATGTGTTTTATTAGCACATTTCATGTTTTCACATGAAAACTCTCAAAAGATGTTAACAAGGTTAACACAAAACAAATATCTTACAAACGATTGGTCAAAACAAAATACTTACCAAACAACTCTATACTATAGAAATATATTTAAACTAAGAAATTTCGTTTAAATAGAAAAGTGTGTAATTAGGAATTTTGTTCAGTACATATTGACTGCAAGTGCTAGGAAAGCTTCTTATCAATGCACGTAGAGTTCTTTGCATTCTCTGTAGGTATGGTAGCAAGTATGGAAGACAAAATGACCACAAGACTAGCATAGAAGTTGTGTTATAGATTTTAAAATAACGACTTCTCATGAGTGTGAAATATACTTAAACTTATATACAACACTGTTATAGTAGACTTTTCTTGATCACCACACTAGTCTTGTAGTTATATTTTTAATACTTAAATATTAGAATTCGACTGGTTATTACACCTACATTTTTCATTCACAGCACCATGTCACATAAAGCCAAACTGCATAAGAAGCTTCAAAGTGCACACAAAACCAACTATATGAGATATCTAGATAAAGAACATGATGCAATCAAGCTGCAGTATCAATGCCAGCAGTTACTCTACCTTTTCCTTGTCTTTTAATGTCCGGATCTTCTGTGCTGCTTTGTTCTCCTGAAATTGGTTATTCAATAATTATCACACATCAATCTTCCTCAAAATTATTTGAAAGCATATCCTGAAAGTTAGACCTGATACAGGTTCTATCATGTACACTTGAGGTTTAATGGAGTAATCACATTCACAAGCATAAATTGCCTTCTTTCAACATAATCCAGTGAATGCATTGATTTTGCTCTTTGTTAAACTCGTCCAAGATCTTATGGAAGCCAAACTGGAAATAAATGTTGGCAGAAAAAGAAACTATTTACTCAAGTTATCGCATACTCAACTTTAAATTATTTTTCAGTAATCAGGAGAAACAACTCCATAACACATGCATGGACGCTCATTGTTAAACTTATCTCAAATACTATTATAAACAAAACCTTAGAATCATATTTGGTGAAAATTATAAACTGTATAGTTCTCATGTTCACAAGCTGAAACTCAATGTGCGATGCAATCTTCACACACAAAAAACAGCTGACTGAAAAGAGGGTTGTACCAATCTCTTTAAGATACCGCAAGGCTTATCGAGTATGTTGGTGGAGGGACTATAAACCTTAAAACTACACACACACATACACACACAGGCGGTAGGAAACACAAAACAATACACTTTTGTAGACATTTGGTTTGATGGTGAAAACAAGTAAAACAGACCACCGATTACCGTATAGACCTTAAACAAAAATAGAGTTCTTTTTCAGTATACAGCAGCTGCTGTAATGTTGGCTTTATGTTAAATGGAGAAGATCTCGATATCAAAGTATTTGTATAAAATTTGATTCAATATGTTTAAAACAAATGCAATTAATTGGTATCTATGCGCAACAGTTTGCGAAATAACATAAAAGCTTCCATAACTCACCATTAAGGCATGAAACGCCATCTTCGTTGCTGTTCCGATTGCTTGACAGATCTAAGAGATATCAATCAAACATTATCTTCTGACAGTGTTACTTTCAAATACAGCAAAGCTACAAGGTGATACTACATCGGGACAGATTGTTGTTGTTTTTGGTGTTTAATGTAAAAAAAAATCAGTCCATTTTAGGCTATGTATGACGGTCGATTTTTTAGTGGTGGAGGCAGGCCACCCATTTATTTCTGGGTAGAACCAGTACTGTATACCTCCCACCATCGGTAAGAATCAACACTATCTCACATACCAGTCGAGCTCCCAGTGGGATTCGAACCCCCAGCGGTGAGAGGCGAGAGTATTTAGGAAAGTTGTGACCATACTCATTTGTAAAATGTTAATAAATGTTAATAATTTGCAACTAGAACTATCACTTAGTGATGAATACCCACAAATACTATTGTTCTGTAGTGTATACCTTGAAGCAATGAATCTGAACTCATGTATAAAGTTTCAATCAATTCTGTCAAATTGCTGAACAGATATCTTATATAATCAATTTTAACACAGTTTGGTTATTAAGGGCCATTACTTTGTGAAAATGAGTTGCAAACTTATTGAACTTGTGCGAGTCATGTTATTTATTGATAACGAATGCACGTGTGAAGTTTTATTAAATAGTAGCAAGTGGTTAAACAGATATCTTCCATACACATTTTTAACACAGTTTGCCTAAGTATAAAAAGGGGCATAACTTTACCAAAATTGGTTGCAATTATGTTACTTGCATATGGCATGTTATCTATTGATATATGTGTGAAGTTTTATTTCAATCTGCCTAGTGGTTTAATAACTATCAGTTAATATTTATCTTTCCGACACGTTTTTACTAAGTACAAAAGTGACATAACTCTGCCAAAATGAGTTTTAGAGTTATGTACCTGACTTGTGCATGGCATATTCTCTACTGTCACAGAATACATGTGTGCAGTTTCATTGAATTCTGCCAAGCAGTTTTCAAGATATTAACGTTCATTCAAAACACTATGTAACAGGACGGGACATACCCCAAGATGACAATGAGAAACCTATAGTATAATAAAATTATACCAGACAGTGTTAAAAGCCTAGAATTGCTGGCGAGTGTTGTTTTGAAAACAATCATTAACTTTCATTCAGCAACTATTATTTTTAGACTAGCTAATTTAATTAGTTTGTGTATTGGAAGTGCCAATAAATCAACTAATAATACTAGAGGTTGTTTATAGTAAAAGCAGATGTCTCCCCCACTGGGGAAAAGGCCATAAATCCGCAAAAAAGTATTCGCGTGGAAAACAAAGAGAATATGCGCAACTAGGCTCGCTACTGAACATCCTTTCTAAGTTTCATTGAAATCCAGTAAGGAGTTCAGGAGAACTAGTCCGGACAAATTTTGTGTATTAAAACCTTTGAAGGACCATAACTCCACCAAAAATTAATTAACCGGAACACAGCAAAGATATGCGCAACTAGGCTTGGTACAGATCATCCTTGCCAAGTTTCGTTGAATCTGGGGAGGGGATCAGGCAGGAGAAATAGTCCGGATAAAGTTAATATATTTTAAAATCTTTACTAGGATCAACTAGATATCAAGAGCAACATTCTTGAAGTTTCATGAAAATGCGTCAAGTAGTTTCAGAGGAGTACACACTTTGACTATATAACTCCATGTAAACAAAGATGAACACTGGCAGCCATGTTTAACGTTGAATCAAAATGATTTTCGACAATGACCAACATCACAGTCGCTACAAACTTGTTCTTTAAAAATCTATTTTTAGCTTTGGCAGCCATCTTGGATTTCACATCAACGTGAATTTTTGCTAGGATCAACTAGACATCATGGGCAACATTCCTGTAAAGTTTCATGAGAAGTAGTTTCAGAGGAGTAGTCGCCGCAAAAAAAGTGTACGGACGGACGGACAGATGGATGAACGCCGCACCATGGCTTAAGCACTGCTGATCTTTGATCAGTATAGCTAAAAATCACTCAGATGACATACACAACTAGGCTTGGTACTGATCATCCCTGCAAAGTTTCATTGAAATCCGGCCAGGGGTTCAGGAGAACTAGTCTGGTAAAAGTTTGTGACATACAGATGACGTGAGAAACAGACAACAGATGACAGACAGCACACAAACAATATGTCTCCCTTCCTCAAAGTGGGGGAGACATAATAATTACCGCTTTATTCTCTTTTGAGGTAATCAATAAAGATCCCTTGAATAAATAGGAATCACTGTTTCACACAGCATTGATTATTTGTCCCATATTTCAAGACACTGTCATAATGATAAACTTACTTCATCCGCCGAGACGTTACTTTCAAAAACATGACAGGCAAATGACCCTTCACCTTTGTTTCTCGTGATAAATCCAAACAACCTGCAAATATATCCAAATGGTGTATCAATAACATCCTATATCTCCATGGTCATCGATAGTCATTGTGTTATATTTATTCAACCTAATCACATCTATTTATGTAATGGATAGAGAGAGTATGTTCTCATCGAGCTGGTTGATTGTTTTGAAGTATGTCCATTTCATTTGGCTGCCATACTCTAACTTCTGATAACTGGTAGTTAGAGTAGAGTTCACCAGTCAGAATGACTGGTGTTATTTTCATTTAAATGATATGCAACTATGCAAATACAAAGGAAATGTCAGCGACCATGATACTACACTGACATTGATTATTATTTATCGGTATTCATTTATCCTGCATCCTGCATCTCTGTCATCAATTAATATATAGTTGTTTATCCTCTATCCACATCACTGGTAATCATGTGGTTTATCCTCTATCCTAGTTGTTTATCCTCTATCCACATCACTGGTAATCATGTGGTTTATCCTCTATCCTAGTTGTTTATCCTCTATCCTAGTTGTTTATCCTCTATCCACATCACTGATAATCACTGTGGTTTATCCTCTATCCACATCACTGATAATCACTGTGGTTTATCCTCTATCCACATCACTGATAATCACTGTGGTTTATCCTCTATCCTAGTTGTTTATCCTCTATCCACATCACTGGCAATCACTGTGATTTATCCTCTATCCCCATCACTGATAATCATTGTGGTTTGTCCACTATCCCCATCACTGATAATTGCTGTGGTTTATCCTCTGTCCCCATCACTGATATATCCCCATCACTAATAATCATTGTGGTTTGTCCACTATCCCCATCACTGATAATTGCTGTGGGTTATCCTCTATCCCCATCACTGATATATCCCCATCATTGAAAATCACTGTGGTTTATCCTCTATCCCCATCATTGATATATCCCCATCACTAATAATCATTGTAGTTTGTCCACTATCCCCATCACTGATAATTGCTGTGGTTTATCCTCTATCCCCACCACTGATATATCCCCATCATTGAAAATCACTGTGGTATATCCTCTATCCCCATCATTGATAATCACTGTGGTATATCCTCTATCTCCATCGATGATAATAACTGTGGTATATCCTCTATCCCATCATTGATAATCCTAGTTTTCATCCTCTATCCCCATCATTGACAAACATAGTGGTTTATCCTCTATCCCCATCACTGATAATCACTCTGGTTTGCCCTCTATCCCCATCACTGATAATCATTGTGGTTTGTCCTCAATCCCCATCACTGATAATTGCTGTGGTTTATCCCCTATCCCTATCATTGATAATGACTGTTGTATATCCTCTATCCCCATCAATGATAATAACTGTGGTATATCCTCTATCCCCATCATTGACAAACATAGTGGTTTATCCTCTATCCCCATCACTGATAATCACTCTGGTTTGCCCTCTATCCCCATCACTGATAATCATTGTGGTTTGTCCTCAATCCCCATCACTGATAATTGCTGTGGTTTATTCTCTATCCCCATCATTGATATATCCTCATCATTGATAATTACTGTGTTTGTCCTCTATCCCCATCATTGATAATCACTGTGGTTTATCCTCTATCCCCATCATTGATATATCCTCATCATTGATAATCACTGTGGTTTGTCCTCTATCCCCATCATTGATAATCACTGTGGTTTATCCTCTATCCCCATCATTGATATATCCTCATCATTGATAATCACTGTGGTATGTCCTCTATCCCCATCACTGATAATCACTCTGGTTTATCCTATATTCCCATCATTGATATATCCCCATAATTGATAATCACTGTGGTTTATCCTCTATCCCAATCAATGATACATCCCCATCATTGATAATCACTCTGGTTCGCCCTCTATCCCCATCACTGATAATCACTGTGGTATGTACTCTATCCACATCACTGATAATCACTGTGGTTTATCCTCTATCCTAGTTGTTTATCCTCTATCCACATCACTGGTAATCACTGTGATTTATCCTCTATCCCCATCACTGATAATCATTGTGGTTTGTCCACTATCCCCATCACTGATAATTGCTGTGGTTTATCCTCTGTCCCCATCACTGATATATCCCCATCACTAATAATCATTGTGGTTTGTCCACTATCCCCATCACTGATAATTGCTGTGGGTTATCCTCTATCCCCATCACTGATATATCCCCATCATTATAAATCACTGTGGTTTATCCTCTATCCCCATCAATGATATATCCCCATCACTGATAATCATTGTAGTTTGTCCACTATCCCCATCACTGATAATTGCTGTGGTTTATCTTCTATCCCTATCACTGATATATCCCCATCATTGAAAATCACTGTGGTATATCCTCTATCCCCATCATTGATAATCACTGTGGTATATCCTCTATCCCCATCAATGATAATAACTGTGGTATATCCTCTATCCCATCATTGATAATCCTACTTGTCATCCTCTATCCCCATCATTGACAAACATAGTGGTTTATCCTCTATCCCCATCACTGATAATCACTCTGGTTTGCCCTCTATCCCCATCACTGATAATCATTGTGGTTTGTCCTCAATCCCCATCACTGATAATTGCTGTGGTTTATCCCCTATCCCTATCATTGATAATGACTGTGGTATATCCTCTATCCCCATCAATGATAATAACTGTGGTATATCCTCTATCCCATCATTGATAATCCTAGTTGTCATCCTCTATCCCCATCATTGACAAACATAGTGGTTTATCCTCTATCCCCATCACTGATAATCACTCTGGTTTGCCCTCTATCCCCATCACTGATAATCATTGTGGTTTGTCCTCTATCCCCATCACTGATAATCATTGTGGTTTGTCCTCAATCCCCATCACTGATAATTGCTGTGGTTTATTCTCTATCCCCATCATTGATATATCCTCATCATTGATAATTACTGTGTTTGTCCTCTATCCCCATCATTGATAATCACTGTGGTTTATCCTCTATCCCCATCATTGATATATCCTCATCATTGATAATCACTGTGGTTTGTCCTCTATCCCCATCATTGATAATCACTGTGGTTTATCATCTATCCCCATCATTGATATATCCTCATCATTGATAATCACTGTGGTATGTCCTCTATCCCCATCACTGATAATCACTGTGGTTTATCCTATATTCCCATCATTGATATATCCCCATCATTGATAATCACTGTGGTTTATCCTCTATCCCCATCAATGATACATCCCCATCATTGATAATCACTCTGGTTCGCCCTCTATCCCCATCACTGATAATCACTGTGGTATGTATTCTATCCCCATCAATGATAATCACTGTGGTTTATCCTCTATACCCATCATTGATAAGTACTGTGTTTGTTTGTTTGTATGATGTTTAACGTCATTTTCAACACAAGTAAGGTTATATGTGACGGTCAATTTGTTGTGGTGGAGGCAGACCACCCACTTTTCCTGGATAGAACCAGTACTGCACATCTCCCGCCATCCGTAATAATCAACACTTCCTCACTTACAAGTCGAGCTCCCAGTGGGATTCGAACCCGCAGCGGTGAGAGGCGAAGGTTTACAACGCAACGTCGTTATGTAGCTTATTCTCTATCCCATCACTGATAATCACTTTGGTTTATCTTCTACCCGCTCAATGAGAATTACTGGGGTTTATCCTCTATCCCCCATCACTGATAATCTATGTGGTTTATCATCTATCCCCTCATTGATAATTACTGTGGTTTATACTCTATGTAAGCAATGTCATTTATCCTCTATCCCCATCACTGATAATCAGTGGTTTACCATTTATCCCCATCATTGATAATCACTGTGGTTTGTCCTCTATCCCCATCATTGATAATCACTGTGGTTTGTCCTCTATCCCCGTCATTAATAATCACACTGTGGTTTGTCCTCTATCCCCCTCATTGATAATTACTGTGGTTTATCCTCTATCCTCATCACTGATAATCACTGTGGTTTATATTATATCCCCCTCATTGTGGTGTATTCTCTATCCCCTTCATTAATAATAACTGTGGTTTAT